>JALDXE010000127.1:0-36303 GCA_023864065.1 Camelina neglecta
AGTTCGGGTTGAATTTGGGTGTTTAGACAACACTTTATACCCGTTTTGTCCCAAAACAGGCTTAAAACGAGACAACGAGGCTAAAAGCTTTGAGAAAACATCAACACTTATACCCATTACTCCGAAACAGGCTAAAAGCGAGAAAACATTTATTATTGAAGTAGTAAACAGCTTTGTTACTGTTTCTAGGGTGAAAATATATAACAATCCAATGCATTTGACTAATTATAAGAGTTCAGGTTGAATTTGGAGTGTTTAGACAACACTTATACCCATTTTGTCCCAAAACGGAAACCCAAAAGCGAGAAACAGGCTAAAGCAGAAAACATTAATTCGAAGCAGTAAACAGCTTTGTTTGTGTTTCTAGGGTCAAAATGTGTGACAATCCAATGCATTTGACTAATTGTAAGAGTTCGGGATGAATTTGGAGTGTTTAGACAACACTTATACCCATTTTGTCCCGACAGGCTAAAACCGAGAAAAACATTTATTCGAAGTAGTAAACAGCTTTGTTACTGCTTCTAGGGTGAAAATATGTAAAAATCAATGCATTTGACTAATTATAAGTGTTCGGGTTGAATTAGGAGTGTTTAGACAACTCTTATACCCATTTTGTCCCAAAACAGGCTTAAAACGAAAACAGGCTAAAACCAAGAAAACATTGATTCGAAACAGTAAACAGCTTTGTTTGAGTTTCTAGGGTCAAATATGTGACAATCCAATGCATTTGACTAATTGTAAGAGTTTGGGTTGAATTTGGAGTGTTTAGACAACACTTATACCCATTTTGTCCCAAAACAGGCTAAAAACAAGAAAAGCAGATTTGAAGCCCTAAACAGCTTCGTTACTGTTTCTAGGGTCAAAATATGTAACAATTCAATGCATTGACTAATTATAAGAGTTCGGGTTGAATTTGGAGTGTTAGACAACACTTATACCCATTTTGTCCCAAAACGGGCTTAAAGCGAGACAACGAGGAGGCTAAAACCGAGAAAAGAACATCAACACTTATACCCATTTTCTCCCGAAACAGGCTAAAACCGAGAAAACATTTATTCGAAGTAGTAAACAGCTTTGTTACTGTTTCTAGGGTGAAAATATATAACAATCAATGCATTTGACTAATTATAAGAGTTCGGGTTGAATTAGGAGTGTTTGGACAACACTTATACCCATTTTGTCCCACGCAGGCTTAAAACGAGAAAACAGGCTAAAACGAGAAAACATTGATTCGAAGCAGTAAACAGCTTTGTTTTTGTTTCTAGGGTCAAAATGTGTGACAATCAATGCATTTGACTAACGTAAGAGTTCGGGATGAATTTGGAGTGTTGAGACAACACTTATACCCATTTTGTCCCGAAACAGGCTAAAACCAGAAAACATTTATTCGAAGTAGTAAACAGCTTTGTTACTGCTTCTAGGGTGAAAATATGTAAAATCCAATGCATTTGACTAATTATAAGTGTTCGGGTTGAATTAGGAGTGTTTAGACAACTCTTATACCCATTTTGTCCCAAACGAGGCTTAAAACGAGAAAACAGGCTAAAACCAAGAAAACATTGATTCGGCAGTAAACAGCTTTGTTTGAGTTTCTAGGGTCAAAATATGTGACAATCAAATGCATTTGACTAATTGTAAGAGTTTGGGTTGAATTTGGAGTGTTTAGACAACACTTATACCCATTTTGTCCCAAAAAAGGCTAAAACCGAAAACATTGATTCGAAGCAGTAAACAGCTTCGTTACTGTTTCTAGGGTCAAAATATGTAACAATTCAATGCATTGACTAATTATAAGAGTTGGGTTGAATTTGGAGTGTTTAGACAACACTTATACCCGTTTTGTCCCAAAACAGGCTTAAACGAGACAACAGGCTAAAACCAGAAAAACATCAACATTATACCCATTTTCTCCCGAAACAGGCTAAAACCGAGAAAACATTTATTAGTAGTAAACAGCTTTGTTACTGTTTCTAGGGTGAAAATATATAACAATCCAATGCATTTGACTAATTATAAGAGTTCGGGTTGAATTAGTGTTTGGACAACACTTATACCCATTTTGTCCCAAAACGGCTTAAAACGAGAAACAGGCTAAAACCGAGAAAACATTGATTCGAAGCAGTAAACAGCTTTGTTTTTGTTTCTAGGGTCAAAATGTGTGACAATCCAATGCATTTGACTAACTGTAAGAGTTCGGGATGAATTTGGAGTGTTGAGACAACACTTATACCCATTTTGTCCCGAAACAGGCTAAAACCGAGAAAACATTTATTCGAAGTAGTAAACAGCTTTGTTACTGCTTCTAGGGTGAAAATATGTAAAAATCCAATGCATTTGACTAATTATAAGTGTTCGGGTTGAATTAGGAGTGTTTAGACAACTCTTATACCCATTTTGTCCCAAAACAGGCTTAAAACGAGAAAACAGGCTAAAACCAAGAAAACATTGATTCGAAGCAGTAAACAGCTTTGTTTGAGTTTCTAGGGTCAAAATATGTGACAATCCAATGCATTTGACTAATTGTAAGAGTTTGGGTTGAATTTGGAGTGTTTAGACAACACTTATACCCATTTTGTCCCAAAACAGGCTAAAACCAAGAAAACATTGATTCGAAGCCGTAAACAGCTTCGTTACTGTTTCTAGGGTCAAAATATGTAACAATTCAATGCATTGACTAATTATAAGAGTTCGGGTTGAATTTGGAGTGTTTAGACAACACTTATACCCGTTTTGTCCCAAAGGCTTAAGCGAGACAACAGGCTAAAACAGAGAAAACATCAAACATACCCATTTTCTCCAGAAACAGGCTAAAAGAGAAAACATTTATTCGAAGTAGTAAACAGCTTTGTTACTGTTTCTAGGGTGAAAATATGTAACAATCCAATGCATTTGACTAATTATAAGAGTTCGGGTTGAATTAGGAGTGTTTGGACAACACTTATACCCATTTTGTCCCAAAACCGGCTTAAAACGAGAAAACATGCTAAAACCGAGAAAAACATTGATTCGAAGCAGTAAACAGCTTTGTTTTTGTTTCTAGGGTCAAAATGTGTGACAATCCAATGCATTTGACTAACTTGTAAGAGTTCGGGATGAATTTGGAGTGTTGAGACAACACTTATACCCATTTTGTCCCGAAACAGGCTAAAACAGAAAACATTTATTCGAAGTAGTAAACAGCTTTGTTACTGCTTCTAGGGTGAAAATATGTAAAAATCCAATGCATTTGACTAATTATAAGTGTTCGGGTTGAATTAGGAGTGTTTAGACAACTCTTATACCCATTTTGTCCCAAAACAATTAAAACGAGAAAACAGGCTAAAACCAAGAAAACATTGATTCGAAACAGTAAACAGCTTTGTTTGAGTTTCTAGGGTCAAAATATGTGACAATCCAATGCATTTGACTAATTGTAAGAGTTTGGGTTGAATTTGGAGTGTTTAGACAACACTTATACCCATTTTGTCCCAAAACAAGCTAAAACCAAGAAAACATTGATTCGAAGCCGTAAACAGCTTCGTTACTGTTTTTAGGGCCAAAATATGTAACAATTCAATGCATTGACTAATTATAAGAGTTCGGGTTGAATTTGGAGTGTTTAGACAACACTTATACCCGTTTTGTCCCAAAACATGCTTAAAACGAGACAACAGGCTAAACCGAGAAAACATCAACATACCCATTTTCTCCCGAAACAGGCTAAAACCGAGAAAACATTTATTAAAGTAGTAAACAGCTTTGTTACTGTTTCTAGGGTGAAAATATATAACAATCCAATGCATTTGACTAATTATAAGAGTTCAGGTTGAATTAGGAGTGTTTGGACAACACTTATACCCATTTTGTCCCAACCGGCTTAAACGGAGAAACAGGCTAAAACCGAGAAAACATTGATTCGAAGCAGTAAACAGCTTTGTTTTTGTTTCTAGGGTCAAAATGTGTGACAATCCATGCATTTGACTAACTGTAAGAGTTCGGGATGAATTTGGAGTGTTGAGACAACACTTATACCCATTTTGTCCCGAAACAGGCTAAAACAGAAAACATTTATTCGAAGTAGTAAACAGCTTTGTTACTGCTTCTAGGGTGAAAATATGTAAAAATCAATGCATTTGACTAATTATAAGTGTTCGGGTTGAATTAGGAGTGTTTAGACAACTCTTATACCCATTTTGTCCCAAAACAGGCTTAAAACGAGAAAACAGGCTAAAACCAAGAAAACATTGATTCGAAACAGTAAACAGCTTTGTTTGAGTTTCTAGGGTCAAAATATGTGACAATCAATGCATTTGACTAATTGTAAGAGTTTGGGTTGAATTTGGAGTGTTTAGACAACACTTATACCCATTTTTCCAATTAAAACCAAGAAAACATTGATTTGAAGCCTAAACAGCTTCGTTACTGTTTCTAGGGTCAAAATATGTAACAATTCAATGCATTGACTAATTATAAGAGTTCGGGTTGAATTTGGAGTGTTTAGACAACACTTATACCCGTTTTGTCCCAAAACAGGCTTAAAACGAGACAACAGGCTAAAACCGAGAAAACATCAACACTTATACCCATTTTCTCCCGAGAAACAGGCTAAAACAGAAAACATTTATTCGAAGTAGTAAACAGCTTTGTTACTGTTTCTAGGGTGAAAATATATAACAATCCAATGCATTTGACTAATTATAAGAGTTCGGGTTGAATTAGGAGTGTTTGGACAACACTTATACCCATCTTGTCCCAAAACAGGCTTAAAACGAGAAAACATGCTAAAACCGAGAAAACATTGATTCGAAGCAGTAAACAGCTTTGTTTTTGTTTCTAGGGTCAAAATGTGTGACAATCCAATGCATTTGACTAAGCGTAAGAGTTCGGGATGAATTTGGAGTGTTGAGACAACACTTATACCCATTTTGTCCCGAAACAGGCTAAAACCGAGAAAACATTTATTCGAAGTAGTAAACAGCTTTGTTACTGCTTCTAGGGTGAAAATATGTAAAAATCAATGCATTTGACTAATTATAAGTGTTCGGGTTGAATTAGGAGTGTTTAGACAACTCTTATACCCATTTTGTCCCAAAACAGGCTTAAAACGAGAAAACAGGCTAAAACCAAGAAAACATTGATTCGAAACAGTAAACAGCTTTGTTTGAGTTTCTAGGGTCAAAATATGTGACAATCCAATGCATTTGACTAATTGTAAGAGTTTGGGTTGAATTTGGAGTGTTTAGACAACACTTATACCCATTTTGTCCCAAAACAGGCTAAAACCAAGAAAACATTGATTCGAAGCCGTAAACAGCTTCGTTACTGTTTTAGGGTCAAAATATGTACAATTCAATGCATTGACTAATTATAAGAGTTCGGGTTGAATTTGGAGTGTTTAGACAACACTTATACCCATTTTGTCCCAAAACAGGCTTAAAACGAGACAACAGGCTAAAACCGAGAAACATCAATTTGAAGCAATAAAAAGCTTTGTTTGTGTTTCTAGGGTCAAAATATGTGAAAATCCAATGCATTTGACTAATTGTAAGAGTTTGGGATGAATTTGGAGTGTGTAGACAACACTTATACCCATTTTGTCCCAAATAGGCTAAAACCGAAAAATCATTTATTCGTAGCAGTAAACAGCTTTGTTTGTGTTTCTAGGGTCAAAATATGTGACAATCAATGCATTTGACTAATTGTAAGAGTTTGGGTTGAATTTGGAGTGTTTAGACAACACTTATACCCATTTTGTCCCAAAACAGGCTAAAACCAAGAAAACATTGATTTGAGCGAAACAACTTCCGTTACTGTTTCTAGGGTCAAAATATGTAACAATTCAATGCATTGACTAATTATAAGAGTTCGGGTTGAATTTGGAGTGTTTAGACAACACTTATACCCGTTTGTCCCAAAACAGGCTTAAAACGAGACAACGAGGCTAAAAGCAGAAAACATCGACAATTATACCCATTTTCTCCCGAAAACAGGCTAAAACCGAAAAACATTTATTCGAAGTAGTAAACAGCTTAGTTACTGCTTCTAGGGTGAAAATATGTAACAATCCAATGCATTTGACTAATTATAAGAGTTCGGGTTGAATTAGGAGTGTTTGGACAACACTTATACCCATTTTGTCCCAAAAGCGGAACTCAACGAGAAAACAGGCTAAAACAGAAAACATTGATTCGAAGCAGTAAACAGCTTTGTTTGTGTTTCTAGGGTCAAAATGTGTGACAATCCAATGCATTTGACTAACTTGTAAGAGTTCGGGATGAATTTGGAGTGTTAAGACAACACTTATACCCATTTTGTCCCGAAACAGGCTAAAACCGAGAAAACATTTATTCGAAGTAGTAAACAGCTTTGTTACTGCTTCTAGGGTGAAAATATGTAAAAATCAATGCATTTGACTAATTATAAGTGTTCGGGTTGAATTAGGAGTGTTTAGACAACTCTTATACCCATTTTGTCCCAAAACAGGCTTAAAACGAGAAAACAGGCTAAAACCAAGAAAACATTGATTCGAACCAGTAAACAGCTTTGTTTGAGTTTCTAGGGTCAAAATATGTGACAATCCAATGCATTTGACTAATTGTAAGAGTTTGGGTTGAATTTGGAGTGTTTAGACAACACTTATACCCATTTAGTCCCAAAACAGGCTAAAACCAAGAAAATATTGATTCGAAGCCGTAAACAGCTTCGTTACTGTTTCTAAGGTCAAAATATGTAACAATTCAATGCATTGACTAATTATAAGAGTTCGGGTTGAATTTGGAGTGTTTAGACAACACTTATACCCGTTTTGTCCCAAAGAGGCTTAAAGCAGAGACAACAGGCAAGAGAAAACATCAACACTTATACCCATTTTCTCCCAGAAACAGGCTAAAACCGAGAAAACATTTATTCGAAGTAGTAAACAGCTTTGTTACTGTTTCTAGGGTGAAAATATATAACAATCCAATGCATTTGACTAATTATAAGAGTTCAGGTTGAATTAGGAGTGTTTGGACAACACTTATACCCATTTTGTCCCAACCGGCTTAAAACGAGAAAACAGGCTAAAACCGAGAAAACATTGATTGGAAGCAGTAAACAGCTTTGTTTTTGTTTCTAGGGTCAAAATGTGTGACAATCCATGCATTTGACTAACTGTAAGAGTTCGGGATGAATTTGGAGTGTTGAGACAACACTTATACCCATTTTGTCCGAAACAGGCTAAAACCGAGAAAACATTTATTCGAAGTAGTAAACAGCTTTGTTACTGCTTCTAGGGTGAAAATATGTAAAAATCCAATGCATTTGACTAATTATAAGTGTTCGGGTTGAATTAGGAGTGTTTAGACAACTCTTATACCCATTTTGTCCCAAAAAGGCTTAAAACGAGAAAACAGGCTAAAACCAAGAAAACATTGATTCGAAACAGTAAACAGCTTTGTTTGAGTTTCTAGGGTCAAAATATGTGACAATCCAATGCATTTGACTAATTGTAAGAGTTTGGGTTGAATTTGGAGTGTTTAGACAACACTTATACCCATTAGTCCCAAAACAGGCTAAAACCAAGAAAACATTGATTCGAAGCCGTAAACAGCTTCGTTACTGTTTCTAGGTCAAAATATGTAACAATTCAATGCATTGACTAATTATAAGAGTTCGGGTTGAATTTGGAGTGTTTAGACAACACTTATACCCGTTTTGTCCCAAAACGAGGCTTAAAACGAGACAACGAGGCTAAAAGCAGAAAACATCAACACTTATACCCATTTTCTCCCGAAACAGGCTAAAACCGAGAAAACATTTATTCGAAGTAGTAAACAGCTTTGTTACTGTTTCTAGGGTGAAAATATATAACAATCCAATGCATTTGACTAATTATAAGAGTTCAGGTTGAATTAGGAGTGTTTGGACAACACTTATACCCATTTTGTCCCAAAACCGGCTTAAACGAGAAAACAGGCTAAAACCGAGAAAACATTGATTCGAAGCAGTAAACAGCTTTGTTTTTGTTTCTAGGGTCAAAATGTGTGACAATCCAATGCATTTGACTAACTGTAAGAGTTCGGGATGAATTTGGAGTGTTGAGACAACACTTATACCCATTTTGTCCCGAAACAGGCTAAAACGAGAAAACATTTATTCGAAGTAGTAAACAGCTTTGTTACTGCTTCTAGGGTGAAAATATGTAAAAATCCAATGCATTTGACTAATTATAAGTGTTCGGGTTGAATTAGGAGTGTTTAGACAACTCTTATACCCATTTTGTCCCAAAACAGGCTTAAAACGAGAAAACAGGCTAAAACCAAGAAAACATTGATTCGAAACAGTAAACAGCTTTGTTTGAGTTTCTAGGGTCAAAATATGTGACAATCCAATGCATTTGACTAATTGTAAGAGTTTGGGTTGAATTTGGAGTGTTTAGACAACACTTATACCATTTTGTCCCAAAACAGGCTAAAACCAAGAAAACATTGATTTGAAGCCCTAAACAGCTTTGTTACTGTTTCTAGGGTCAAAATATGTAACAATTCAATGCATTGACTAATTATAAGAGTTCGGGTTGAATTTGGAGTGTTTAGACAACACTTATACCCGTTTTGTCCCAACGAGACTTAGAACGAGACAACGAGGCTAAAGAGAAAACATCAACACTTATACCCATTTTCTCCCGAAACAGGCTAAAACCGAGAAAACATTTATTCGAAGTAGTAAACAGCTTTGTTACTGTTTCTAGGGTGAAAATATATAACAATCAATGCATTTGACTAATTATAAGAGTTCGGGTTGAATTAGGAGTGTTTGGACAACACTTATACCCATTTTGTCCCAAAACAGGCTTAAAACGAGAAAACAGGCTAAAACCGAGAAAACATTGATTGGAAGCAGTAAACAGCTTTGTTTTTGTTTCTAGGGTCAAAATGTGTGACAATCCATGCATTTGACTAACTGTAAGAGTTCGGGATGAATTTGGAGTGTTGAGACAACACTTATACCCATTTTGTCCCGAAACAGGCTAAAACCGAAAACATTTATTCGAAGTAGTAAAACGGCTTTTTACTGCTTCTAGGGTGAAAATATGTAAAATCCCAATGCATTTGACTAATTATAAGTGTTCGGGTTGAATTAGGAGTGTTTAGACAACTCTTATACCCATTTTGTCCCAAAACAGGCTTAAAACGAAAAAACAGGCTAAAACCAAAAACATTGATTCGAAGCAGTAAACAGCTTTGTTTGTGTTTCTAGGGTCAAAATATGTGACAATCCAATGCATTTGACTAATTGTAAGAGTTTGGGTTGAATTTGGAGTGTTTAGACAACACTTATACCCATTTGTCCCAAAACAGGCTTAAAACGAGAAACAGCTAAGAGAAAACATTAATTTGAAGCAGTAAAAAGCTTTGTTTTTGTTTCTAGGGTCAAAATATGTAAAAATCAATGCATTTGACTAATTGTAAGAGTTCGGGATGAATTTGGAGTGTTTAGACAACACTTATACCCATTTGTCGAAATAGGCTAAAACCAAAAAATCATTTATTCGAAGCAGTAAACAGCTTTGTTACTGCTTCTAGGGTCAAAATGCATAACAATACTAAAGAGTTTGGGTTGAATTTGGAGTATTTTGACAACACTTATACCCATTTTGTCCGAAAAGGCTAAAACAGAAAACATTTATTTGAAGCAGTAAGCTTAGTTACTTGTTCTGCTAAGGGTCAAAATGTAACAATCCAATGCATTTGACTAATTATAAGTGTTCGGGTTGAATTAGGAGTGTTTAGACAACACTTATACCCATTATGTCCAAAAAGGCTTAAAACGAGAAAACAGGCTAAGACCAGAAAACATTGATTCGAAGCAGTAAACAGCTTTGTGTTTCTATTGTCAAAATATGTATTAATCCAATGCATTTGACTAATTATATGAATTTGGGTTGAATTTGGAGTGTTTAGACAACACTTATACCCATTTTGTCCCAACAAGCTTAAAACGAGAAAACAAGCTAAAACCAGAAAACATTAATTCGAAGCAGTAAACAGCTTTGTTTGTGTTTCTAGAGTCAAAATGTATGACAATCCAAGCATTTGACTAACTGTAAGAGTTCGGGATGAATTTGGAGTGGTTAGACAACACTTATACCCATTTTGTCGAAACAAGCTAAAACCGAAAACATTTATTCGAAGCAGTAAACAGCTTTGTTACTGCTTCTATAGGGTCAAATATGTAACAATCCAATGCATTTGACTAATTATAAGTGTTGGGGTTGAATTAGGAGTGTTTAGACAACATTTATACCCATTTTGTCCCAAAATAGGCTTAAAACGAGAAAACAGGCTAAAACCGAGAAAACATTGATTTGAAGCAGTAAACAACTTTGTTTGTGGTTCTAGGGTCAAAAATGTGACAATCAATGCATTTGACTAATTGCAAGAGTTCGGGTTGAATTTGGAGTGTTTAGACAACACTTATACCCATTTGTCCCAAACAGGCTAAAGCAGAAAACATTTATTCGAAGCAGTAAACAGCTTTGTTACTGCTTTCTACGGTCAAAATATGTAACAATGCAATGCATTTGACTAATTATAAGTGTTCGGATTTGAGGTGTTTAGACAACACTTATACCCATTTTGTCCCAAAACAGGCTTAAAACGAGAAACAGGCTAAAACCAAGAAAACATTGATTCGAAGCAGTAAACAGCTTTGTTTGTATTTCTAGGGTCAAAATGTGTGACAATCCAATGCATTTGACTAACTGTAAGAGTTCAGGATGAATTTGGAGTGTTTAGACAACACTTATATCCATTTTGTCGAAACAGGCTAAAACCAGAAAACATTTATTCGAAGCAGTAAACAGATTTGTTACTGCTTCTCGGGTCAAAATATGTAACAATCCAATGCATATGACTAATTATAAGTGTTTGGGTTGAATTAGGAGTGTTTAGACAACATTTATACGTTTTGTCCCAAACGGGCTTAAAACGAGAAAAGGCTAAAACCGAGAAAACATTGATTCGAAGCGGTAAACAGCTTTGTGTTTATGTTGAAAATATGTATTAATCCAATGCATTTGACTAATTAGAGTTCGGGTTGAATTTGGAGTGTTTAGACAACACTTATACCCATTTTGTCCCATAAGGCTTAAAACGAGAAAACAAGCTAAAAGCAGAAAACATTAATTCAAAGAAGTAAACAGTTTTGTTGGTGTTTCTAGGTCAAAATGTCTGACAATCCAATGCATTTGACTAACTATGAGAGTTCGGGAAAAATTTGGAGTGTTTAGACAACACTTATACCCATTTTGTCGAAAGAGGCTAAAAAGAAAACATTTATTCGAAGCAGTAAACAGCTTTGTTTGTGTGTCTAGGGATCAAAATGTGTGACAATCCAATGCATTTGACTAATTGTAAGAGTTCGGGATGAATTTGGAGTGTTAAGACAACACTTATACCCATTTTGTCAGGAAACGAGAGCGCGAGAAAACATTTATTCGAAGTAGTAAACGGCTTTGTTGCTTCTAGGGTCAAAATATGTAAAAATCCAATGCATTTGACTAATTATAAGTGTTCGGGTTGAATTAGGAGTGTTTAGACAACACTTATACATATTTTGTCCCATAACAGGCTTAAAACGAGAAAACAAGCTAAAACCGAAAACATTAATTCAAAGAGTAAACAGTTTTGTTTGTGTTTCTAGGGTCAAAATATGTGACAATCAATGCATTTGACTAACTGTAGAGTTCGGGAAAAATTTGGAGTGTTTAGACAACACTTATACCCATTTTGTCCCGAAAGAGGCTAAAACCGAGAAAACATTTATTCGAAGCAGTAAATAGCTTTGTTACTGCTTCTAGGTTCAAAATATGTAACAATCCAATGCATTTGACTAATTATAAGAGTTCGGGATGAATTTGGAGTGTTTAGACAACACTATACCCATTTTGTCCCAAACAAGCTAAAACGAGAAAACATTTATTTGAAGCAGTAAACAGCTTTGTTACTCTTCTAGGGTCAAAATATGTGACAATCCAATGCATTTGACTAATTATAAGAGTTTGGGTTGAATTAGGAGTGTTTAGACAACATTTATACCCATTTTGTCTAAAACAAGCTTAAAATGAGAAGACAAAACCAAGAAAACATTGATTCGAAGCAGTAAACAGCTTTGTGTTTCTATGGTCAAAATATGTATTAATCCAATGCATTTGACTAATTATAAGAGTTCGGGTTGAATTTAGAGTGTTTAGACAATACTTATACCCATTTTGTCCCAAAACAAGCTTAAAACGGGAAAACAAGCTAAAACCAAGAAAACATTAATTCGAAGCAGTAAACAGTTTTGTTTGTGTTTCTAGGGTCAAAATGTGACAATCCAATGCATTTGACTAACTGTAAGAGTTCGGATGAATTTGGTGTGTTTAGACAACACTTATACCCATTTTGTCCCGAAACAAGCTAAAACCAGAAAACATTTATTCGAGGCAGTAAACATATTTGTTACTGCTTCTAGGGTCAAAATATGTAACAATCAATGCATTTGACTAATTATAACTGTTGGGTTGAATTAGGAGTGTTTAAACAACATTTATACCCATTTTGTCCCAAAACAGGCTTAAAACGAGAAAGATGCTAAAACCAAGAAAACATTGATTCGAAGCAGTAAACAGCATTGTTTGTATTTCTAGGGTCAAACTATGTGACAATCTAATGCAGTTGACTAATTGTAAGAGTTCGAGTTGAATTTGAAGTGTTTAGACAACACTTATACTCATTTTGTCCCGAAAGAGGCTAAAACCGAGAAAACATTCATTCGAAGCAGTAAACAGCTTTGTTACTGCTTCTACGGTCAAAATATGTAACAATCCAATGCATTTGACTAATTATAAGTGTTCGGATTGAATTAGGAGTATTTAGATAACACTTATACCCATTTTGTCTCAAAACAGGCTTAAAATGAGAAAACTAAAACCAAGAAAACATTGATTCGAAGCAGTAAACAGATTTGTTTGTGTTTACAGGGTCAAAAATGTGTGACAATCCAATGCATTTGACTAATTATAAGAGTTCGGGATGAATTTGGAGTGTTTAGACAACACTTATACCCATTTTGTCCCGAAAGAGGCTAAAACCGAAAACATTTATTCGAAGCAGTAAACAGCTTTCTTACTGCTTCTAGGGTCAAAATATGTAACAATCCAATGCATTTGACTAATTATAAGAGTTTGTGTTGAATTAGGAGTGTTTAGACAACATTTATATCCATTTTGTCCCAAAAAGGCTTAAAACGAGAAAACAGGCTAAAACAGAAAACATTGATTCGAAGTTAAACAGCTTTGTGTTTCTATGGTGAAAATATGTATTAATCCAATGCATTTGACTAATTATAAGAGTTCGGGTTGAATTTGGAGTGTTTAGACAACACTTATACCCATTTTGTCCCACAACAAGCTTAAAACGAGAAAACAAGCTAAAACCGAGAAAACATTAATTCTTAGAAGTAAACAGTTTTTTTGTGTTTCTAGGGTCAAAATGTGTGACAATCCAATGCATTTGACTAACTGTAAGAGTTTGGGAAAAATTTGGAGTGTTTAGACAACACTTATACCCATTTTGTCCCGAAGAGGCTAAAACCGAAAAACATTTATTCGAAGCAGTAAACAGCTTTGTTACTGCTTCTAGGGTCAAAATATGTAACAATCCAATGCATTTGACTAATTATAAGTGTTCGGGTTGAATTAGGAGTGTTTAGACAACATTTATACCCATTTTGTCCCAAAACGGGCTTAAAACGAGCATGCTAAAACCGAGAAAACATTGATTCGAAGCAGTAAACAGCTTTGTTTGTGTTTCTAGGGTCAAAATATGACAATCAATGCATTTGACTAATTGTAAGAGTTCGGTACGAATTTGGAGTGTTTAGACAACACTTATACCCATTTTCTCCCGAAACAGGCTAAAACCAAGAAAACATTGATTTGGAGCAGTAAACAGCTTCGTTACTGTTTCTAGGGTCAAAATATGTAACAATTCAATGCATTGACTAATTATAAGAGTTCGGGTTGAATTTGA
Source organism: Camelina neglecta (assembly GCA_023864065.1). Taxonomy (NCBI): domain Eukaryota; kingdom Viridiplantae; phylum Streptophyta; class Magnoliopsida; order Brassicales; family Brassicaceae; genus Camelina; species Camelina neglecta. Next base: position 14,037 of record JALDXE010000127.1, read on the forward strand.
AGTGTTTAGACAATACTTATACCCATTTTATCCCGAAACAGGCTAAAACCGAGAAAACATTTATTCGAAGCAGTAAACAGCTTTGTTACTGCTTCTAGGGTCAAAATATGTAACAATCCAATGCATTTGACTAATTATAAGTGTTCGGATTGAATTAGGAGTGTTTAGACAACACTTATACCCATTTTGTCTCAAAAGAGGCTTAAAACGAGAGGCTAAAACCAAGAAAACATTGATTCGAGGCAGTAAACAGATTTGTTTGTGTTTATAGGGTCAAAATGTGTGACAATCCATTGCATTTGACTAACTGTAAGAGTTCAGGATGAATTTGGAGTGTTTAGACAACACTTATATCCATTTTGTCCCAAAACAGGCTAAAAACGAGAAAACATTTATTCGAAGCAGTAAACATCTTTGTTACTGCTTCTAGGGTCAAAATATGTAACAATCCAATGTATTTGACTAATTATAAGTGTTTGGGTTGAATTAGGAGTGTTTAGACAACATTTATACCCATTTTGTCCCAAAACAGGCTTAAAACGAGAAAATAGGCTAAAACAGAAAACATTGATTCGAAGCGTAAACAGCTTTGTGTTTCTATGGTGAAAATATGTATTAATCCAATTCATTTGACTAATTATAAGAGTTCGGGTTTAATTTGGAGTGTTTAGACAACACTTATACCCATTTTGTCCCACAACAAGCTTAAAACGAGAAAACAAGCAAAAACCGAAAAACATTAATTCGAAGAAGTAAACAGTTTTGTTTGTGTTTCTAGGGTCAAAATGTGTGACAATCCAATGCATTTGACTAACTGTGAGAGTTCGGGAAAAATTTGGAGTGTTTAGACAACAATTATACCCATTTTGTACCGAAAGAGGCTAAAACCAAGAAAACATTTATTCGAAGCAGTAAACAGCTTTGTCACTGCTTCTAGGGTCAAAATATGTAACAATACAATGCATTTGACTAATTATAAGAGTTCGGGTTGAATTTGGAGTGTTTAGACAACACTTATACCCATTTTGTCCCAAAACAAGCTTAAAACGAGAAAACAAGCTAAAACCGAGAAAACATTAATTCGAAGCAGTAAACAGTTTTGTTTGTGTTTCTAGGGTCAAAATGTGTGACAATCAATGCATTTGACTAATAAGAGTTCGGATGAATTTGGAGTGTTTAGACAACACTTATACCCATTTTGTTCGAAACAAGCTAAAACCGAGAAAACATTTATTCGAAGGTAGTAAACAGATTTGTTACTGCTTCTAGGGTCAAAATATGTAACAATCCAATGCATTTGACTAATTATAAGTGTTCGGGTTGAATTAGGAGTGTTTAAACAACATTTATACCCATTTTGTCCCAAAACAAGCTTAAAACGAGAAAACATGCTAAAACCGAGAAAACATTGATTCGAAGCAGTAAACAGCTTTGTTTCTGTTTCTAGGGTCAAACTATGTGACAATCAAATGCATGACTAATTGTAAGAGTTCGGGTTGAATTTGATGTGTTTAGACAACACTTATACCCATTTTGTCCCGAAGAGGCTAAAACCGAGAAAACATTTTAAGCAGTAAACAGCTTTGTTACTGCTTCTAGGGTCAAAATATATAACAATCCAATGCATTTGACTAATTATAAGTGTTAGGGTTGAATTAGGAGTGTTTAGACAACATTTATACCCATTTTGTCCCAAAACACGCTTAAAACGAAAAAACATGCTAAAACAGAAAACATTGATTCGAAGCAGTAAACAGCTTTGTGTTTCTATGGTATAAAAAATGTATTTATCCAATTCATTTGACTAATTATAAGAATTCGGGTTTAATTTGGAGTGTTTAGACAACTTATACCCATTTTGTCCCAAAACAAGCTTAAAACGAGAAAACAAGCTAAAACAGAAAACATTAATTCGAAGCAGTAAACAGTTTTGTTTGTGCTTCTAGGGTCAAAATGTGACAATCCAATGCATTTGACTAATGTAAGAGTTCGGATTAATTTGGAGTGTTTAGACAACAGTTATACCCATTTTGTTCCGAAACAGCTAAAACAGAAAACATGCTAAAACGGAGAAAACATTGATTCGAAGCAGTAAACAACCTTGTTTCTGTTTCTAAGGTCAAAATATGTGACAATCCATGCATTTGACTAATTGTAAGAGTTCGGGTTGAATTTGAGTGTTTAGACAACACTTATACCCATTTTGTCCCGAAACAGGCTAAAACCGAGAAAACATTTATTCGAAGCAGTAAACAGATTTGTTACTGCTTCTAGGGTCAAAATATGTAACAATCCAATGCATTTGATTAATTATAAGTGTTCGGATTGAATTAGGAGTGTTTAGACAACACTTATACCCATTTTGTCTCAAAACAGGCTTAAAACGAGAAAACAGGCTAAAACCAAGAAAACTTTGATTCGAAGCAGTAAACAGATTTGTTTGTGTTTATAGGGTTAAAATGTGTGACAATCCAATGCATTTGACTAACTGTAAGAGTTCAGGATGAATTTGGAGTGTTTAGACAACACATATATCCATTTTGCCCCAAAACTGGCTAAAACCGAGAAAACAATTATTCGAAGCAGTAAACAGCTTTGTTACTGCTTCTAGGGTCAAAATATGTAACAATCCAATGTATTTGACTAATTATATGTGTTTGGGTTGAATTAGGAGTGTTTAGACAACATTTATACCCATTTTGTCCCAAAACAGGCTTAAAACGAGAAAACAGGCTAAAACCAAGAAAACATTGATTCGAAGCGGTAAACAGCTTTGTTTGTGTTTCTATGGTGAAAATATGTATTAGTCCAATGCATTTGACTAATTATAAGAGTTCGAGTTGAATTTGGAGTGTTTAGACAACACTTATACCCATTTTGTCCCAAAACAAGCTTAAAATGAGAAAACAAGCTAAAACCAAGAAAACATTAATTCAAAATAGTAAGCAGTTTTATTTGTGTTTCTAGGGTCAAAATGTGTGACAATCCAATGCATTTGACTAATTGTAAGAGTACGGGATGAATTTGGGGTGTTTAGACAACACTTATACCCATTTTGTCCCGAAACAGGCTAAAACCGAGAATACATTTATTCGAATCAGTAAACAGCTTTGTTACTGCTTCTAGGGTGAAAATATGTAACAATCAATACATTTGACTAATTATAAGTGTTCGGGTTGAATTAGGAGTGTTTAGACAACTCTTATACCCATTTTGTCCCAAAACAGGCTTAAAACGAGAAAACAAGCTAAAACCAAGAAAACATTGATTCGAAGCAGTAAACAGCTTTGTTTGAGTTTCTAGGGTCAAAATATGTGACAATCCAATGCATTTGACTAATTGTAAGAGTTTGGGTTGAATTTGGAGTGTTTAGACAACACTTATACCCATTTTGTCCCACAACAAGCTTAAAAGCAACGAGCTAAAACCGAGAAAACATTAATTCGAAGAAGTAAACAGTTTTGTTTGTGTTTCTAGGGTCAAAATGTGTGACAATCCAATGCATTTGACTAACTGTGAGAGTTCGGGAAAAATTTGGAGTGTTTAGACAACACTTATACCCATTTTGTCCCGAAAGAGGCTAAAACCGAGACAACATTTCTTCGAAGCAGTAAAAAGCTTTGTTACTGCTTCTAGGGTAAAAATATGTAACAATCCAATGCATTTGACTAATTATAAGTGTTCGGGTTGAATTAGGAGTGTTTAAACAACATTTATACCCATTTTGTCCCAAAAGGCTTAAAACGAGAAAACATGCTAAAACCGAAAAACATTGATTCGAAGCAGTAAACAGCTTTGTTTGTGTTTCGATGGTGAAAATATGTATTAGTCCAATGCATTTGACTAATTATAAGAGTTCGGGTTGAATTTGGTGTGTTTAGACAACACTTATACCCATTTTGTCTCAAAACAGGCTTAAAACGAGAAAACATGCTAAAACCAAGAAAACATTGATTCGAAGCAGTAAACAGCTTTGTTTCTGTTTCTAGGGTCAAACTATGTGACAATCCAATGCATTTGACTAGTTGTAAGAGTTCGGGTTGAATTTGAGTGTTTAGACAACACTTATACCCATTTTGTCCCGAAACATGCTAAAACCGAGAAAACATTTATTCGAAGCAATAAACAGCTTTCTTACTGCATCTAGGGGCAAAATATGTAACAATCCAATGCATTTGACTAATTATAAGTGTTTGGGTTGAATTAGGAGTGTTTAGACAACTTTATACCCATTTTGTCCCAAAACGGGCTTAAAACGAGAAAAATAGGCTAAAACCAAGAAAACATTGATTCGAAGCAGTAAACAGCTTTGTGTTTCTATGGTGACAATATGTATTAATCCAATGCATTTGACTAATTATAAGAGTTCGGGTTTAATTTGGAGTGTTTAGACAACACATACCCATTTTGTCAACCAACAAGCTTAAAACGAGAAAACAAGCTAAAACCGAGAAAACATTAATTCGAAGAAGTAAACAGTTTTGTTTGTGTTTCTAGGGTCAAACTATGTGACAATCCAATGCATTTGACTAATTGTAAAAGTTCGGGTTGAATTTGGAGTGTTTAGACAACACTTATACCCATTTTGTCCGAAACAGGCTAAAACCGAGAAAACATTTATTCGAAGCAGTAAACAGCTTTGTTACTGCTTCTAGGGTAAAATATGTAACAATCCAATGCATTTGACTAATTATAAGTGTTCGGGTTGAATTAGGAGTGTTTAGACAACATTATACCCATTTTGTCCCAAAATAGGCTTAAAACGAGAAAACATTGATTCGAAGCAGTAAACAGCTTTGTTTGTGTTTCTAGGGTCATGTGACAATCCAATGCATTTGACTAATTGTAAAAGTTCGGGTTGAATTTGTAGTTTTAGACAACACTTATACCCATTTTGTCCCAGAAACAGGCTAAAACCGAGAAAACATTTATTCGAAGCAGTAAACAGCTTTGTTACTGCTTCTAGGGTCAAAATATGTAACAATACAATGCATTTGACTAATTATAAGTGTTCGGGTTGAATTAGGAGTGTTTAGACAACACTTATACCCATTTTGTCTCAAAAGGCTTAAAACGAGAAAACAGGCTAAAAACAAAACATTGATTCGAAGCAGTAAACAGCTTTGTTTATGTTTCTAGGGTCAAAATGTGTGAAAATCCGATGCATTTGACTAATTATAAGAGTTCAGGATGAATTTGGAGTGTTTAGATAACACTTATACCCATTTTGTCCCAAAACAGGCTAAAATCAAGAAATCATTTATTCAAGCCGTAAACAGCTTTGTTACTGCTTCTAGGGTCAAAATATATAACAATCAATGCATTTGACTAATTATAAGAGTTCGGGTTGAATTAGGAGTGTTTAGACAACATTTATACCCTATTTTGTCCCAAAACAGGCTTAAAACGAGAAAAAAAGCTATAACAGAAAACATTGATTCGAAGCGGTAAACAGGTTTGTGTTTCTATGGTGAAAATATGTATTAATCCAATGCATTTGACTAATTATAAGAGTTCGGTTTAATTTGGAGTGTTTAGACAACACTTATACCCATTTTGTCCCACAAACAAGCTTAAAACGAGAAAACAAGCTAAAACCGAGAAAACATTAATTCGAAGAAGTAAACAGTTTTGTTTGTGTTTCTAGGGTCAAAATGTGTGACAATCCATTGCATTTGACTAACTGTAAGAGTTTAGGATGAATTTGGAGTGTTTAGACAACATTTATATCCATTTTGTCCCAAAACAGGCTAAAACCGAGAAAACATTTATTCGAAGCAGTAAACAGCTTTGTTTGTGTTTCTAGGGTCATACTATGTGACAATCCAATGCATTTGACTAATTGTAAGAGTTCGGGATGAATTTGGAGTGTTTAGACAACACTTATACCCATTTTGTCTCAAAACAGGCTTAAAACGAGAAAACAGGCTAAAACCAAGAAAACATTGATTCGAAGCAGTAAATAGATTTGTTTGTGTTTATAGGGTCAAAATGTGTGACAATCCATTGCATTTGACTAACTGTAAGAGTTTAGGATGAATTTGGAGTGTTTAGACAACATTTATATCCATTTTGTCCCAAAACAGGCTAAAACCGAGAAAACATTTATTCGAAGCAGTAAACAGCTTTGTCACTGCTTCTATGGTCAAAATATGTAACAATCCAATGTATTTGACTAATTATAAGTGTTTGGGTTGAATTAGGAGTGTTTAGACAACATTTATACCTATTTTGTCCTAAAACATGCTTAAACGAGAAAACAGGCTAAAACCGAGAAAACATTGATTCGAAGAGGTAAACAGCTTTGTGTTTCTATGGTGAAAATATGTATTAATCCAATGCATTTGACTAATTATAAAAGTTCGGGTTTAATTTGGAGTGTTTAGACAATACTTATACCCATTTTGTCCCAAAACAAGCTTAAAACGAGAAAACAAGCTAAAACCGAGAAAACATTAATTCGAAGCAGTAAACAGCTTCGTTTTTATTTCTAGGGTAAAAATATGTGACAATCCAATGAATTTGACTAATTGTAAGAGTTCGGGTTGAATTTGAAGTGTTTAGACAACACTTATACCCATTTTGTCCCGAAACAGGCTAAAACCGAGAAAAAATTTATTCGAAGCAGTAAACAGCCTTGTTACTGCTTCTAGGGTCAAAATATGTAACAATACAATGTATTTGACTAATTATAAGTGTTTGGGTTGAATTAGGAGTGTTTAGACAACATTTATACCCATTTTGTCCCAACAGAGGCTTAAAACGAGAAAACATGCTAAAACCGAGAAAACATTGATTCGAAGCAGTAAACAGCTTTTTTTGTGTTTCTAGGGTCATACTATGTGACAATCCAATGCATTTGACTAATAGTAAGAGTTCGGGATGAATTTGGAGTGTTTAGACAACACTTATACCCATTTTGTCCTGAAACAAGCTAAAACTGAGAATACATTTATTCGAAGCAGTAAACAGCTTTGTTACTGCTTCTAGGGTCAAAATATGTACCAATCCAATGCATTTGACTAAATTTAAGTGTTCGGATTGAATTAGGAGAATTTAGACAACACTTATACCCATTTTGTCTCAAAACAAGCTTAAAAGGAGAAAAAAGGCTAAAAACAAGAAAACATTGATTCGAATCAGTAAACAGCTTTGTTTGTGTTTCTAGGGTCAAATTGTGTGACAATCCGATGCATTTGACTAAATGTAAGAGTTCAGGATGAATTTGGAGTGTTTAGACAACACTTATACCCATTTTGTCCCAAAACAGGCTAAAACCGAGAAATCATTTATTCGAAGAAGCGAACAGCTTTGTTACTGCTTCTAGGGTCAAAATATATAACAATCCAATGCATTTGACTAATTATAAGAGTTCGAGTTGAATTTGCAGTGTTTAGACAACACTTATACCCATTTTGTCCCAAAACAGGCTTAAAACGAGAAAACATGCTAAAACCGAAAAAAATTGATTCGAAGCAGTAAATAGCTTTGTGTTTTATGGTCAAAATATGTATTCATCCAATGCATTTGACTAATTATAAGAATTCGGTTTAATTTAGAGTGTTTAGACAACACTTATACCCATTTTGTCCCAAAAAAGCTTAAAACGAGAAAACAAGCTAAAACAGAAAACATTAATTCGAAGCAGTAAACAGTTTTGTTTCTGTTTCTAGGGTCAAAATGTGTGAAAATCAATGCATTTGACTAACTATAAGAGTTCGGGATGAATTTGGAGTGTTTAAACAACACTTATACCCATTTTGTCAAAACGGGCTTAAAACGAGAAAACAGGCTAAAACAGAAAACATTGATTCGAAGCAGTAAACAGCTTTGTGTTTCTATGGTCAAAATATGTATTAATCCAATGCATTTGACTAATAATAAGAGTTCGGGTTTAATTTGGAGTGTTTAGACAACAGTTATACACATTTTGTCCCAAAACAAGCTTAAAACGAGAAAACAAGCTAAAACCGAGAAAACATTAATTCGAAGCAGTAAACAGTTTTGTTTGTGTTTCTAGGGTCAAAAAGTGTGACAATCCAATGCATTTGACTAACTGTAAGAGTTCCGGAAAAATCTGGAGTGTTTTGACAACATTTATACCCATTTTGTCCCGAAACAGGCTAAAACCGAGAAAACATTTATTCGAAGCAGTAACAGCTTTGTTACTGCTTCTAGGGTCAAAATATGTAACAATCCAATGCATTTGACTAATTATAAGTGTCGGGGTTGAATTAGGAGTGTTTAGACAACATTTATACCCATTTTGTCCCAAAACAGGCTTAAAACGAGAAAACAGGCTAAAACCGAGAAAACATTGATTTGAAGCAGTAAACAACTTTTTTTGTATTTCTAGGGTCAAAATATGTGAGAATCCAATGCATTTGACTAATTGCAAGAGTTCGGGTTGAATTTGGAGGGTTTAGACAACACGTATACCCACTTGTCCCGAAACTGGCTAAAACCAAGAAAATATTTATTCGAAGCAGTAAACAGCTTTGTTACTGCTTCTACGGTCAAAATATGTAACAATCCAATGCATTTGACTAATTTAAGTGTTCGGATTGAATTAGGAGTGTTTAGACAACACTTATACCCATTTTGTCCCAAAACAGGCTAAAACGAAATCATTTATTGGAAGAAGCGAACAGCTTTGTTACTGCTTCTAGGGTCAAAATATATAATAATCCAATGCATTTGACTAATTATAAGAGTTCGGGTTGAATTTGGAGTGTTTAGACAACACTTATACCCATTTTGTCCCAAAACAGGCTTAAAACGAGAAAACATGCTAAAAAAGAGAAAACATTGATTCGAAGCAGTAAATAGCTTTGTGTTTCTATGGGTCAAAATATGTATTAATCCAATGCATTTGACTAATTATAAGAATTTGGGTTTAATTTGGAGTGTTTAGACAACACTTATACCCATTTTGTCCCAAAACAAGCTTAAAACGAGAAAACAGGCTAAAACAGAAAAACTTGATTTGAAGCGGTAAACAACTTTGTTTGTGTTTCTAGGGTCAAAATATGTGACAATCCAATGCATTTGACTAATTGCAAGAGTTCGGATTGAATAGACAACACGTATACCCACTTGTCGAAACAGAGCAGAGAAAACATTTATTCGAAGCAGTAAACAGCTTTGTTACTGCTTCTACGGTCAAATTATGGAACAATCCAATGCATTTGACTAAATTTAAGTGTTCGGATTGAATTAGGAGTGTTTAGACAACATTTATACCCATTTTCTCCCAAAACAGGCTTAAAACGAGAAAACAGGCTAAAAACAAGAAAACATTGATTCGAATCAGTAAACAGCTTTGTTTGTGTTTCTAGGGTCAAATTGTGTGACAATCCGATGCATTTGACTAACTGTAAGAGTTCAGGATGAATTTGGAGTGTTTAGACAACACTTATACCCATTTTGTCCCAAAACAGGCTTAAACGAGAAAACATGCTAAAACCGTGAAAACATTGATTCGAAGCAGTAAACAGCTTTGTGTTGGTATGGTCAAAAATGTAAATCCAATGCATTTGACTAATTATAAGAATTTGGGTTTAATTTGGAGTGTTTAGACAATACTTATACCCATTTTGTCCCAAAACAAGCTTAAAACGAGAAAACAATCTAAAACGAGAAAACATGAATTCGAAGCAGTAAACAGCTTTGTTTCTGTTTCTAGGGTCAAAATGTGTGACAATCCAATGCATTTGACTAACTGTAAGAGTTCATGATGAATTTGGAGTGTTTAGACCACACTTATACCCATTTTGTCCCAAAACAGCTAAAACCGAGAAATCATTTATTTGAAGCAGTAAATAGCTTTGTTACAAAATGTTCGGGTTGAATTAGTGTTTAGACAACATTTATACCCATTTTGTCCCAAAACAGGCTAAAACCGAGAAAACATTGATTCGAAGCAGTAAACAGCTTTGTTTGTGTTTCTAGGGTCAAACAATGTGACAATCCAATGTATTTGACTAATTGTAGGAGTTCGGGTTGAATTTGAAGTGTTTAGACAACACTTATACCCATTTTGTCCCGAAATAGGCTAAAACCGAGAAAACATTTATTCCAAGCAGTAACAAGCTTTGTTACTGCTTCTAGGGTCAAAATATGTAACAATCCAATGGATTTGACTAATTATTAGTGTTCGGGGTTGAATAAGGAGTGTTTAGACAACACTTATACCCATTTTGTCTCAAAACAGGCTTAAAACGAGAAAACAAGCTAAAAACAAGAAAACATTGATTCGAAGCAGTAAACAGCTTTGTTTATGTTTCTAGGGTCAAATTGTGTGACAATCCGATGCATTTGACTAACTGTAAGAGTTCAGGATGAATTTGGAGTGTTTAGATAACACTTATACCCATTTTGTCCCAAAACAGGCTAAAATCGAGAAATCATTTATTCAAAGCCGCGAACAGCTTTGTTACTGCTTCTAGGGTCAAAATATATAATAATCCAATGCATTTGACTAATTATAAGAATTGGGGCTGAATTAGGAGTGTTTAGACAACACTTATACCCATTTTGTCCCAAAACAGGCTTAAAACGAGAAAACATGCTAAAACCGAGAAAACATTGATTCGAGGCAGTAAATAGCTTTGTGTTTCTATGGTCAAAAAATGTATTAATCCAATGCATTTGACTAATTATAAGAATTTGTGTTTAATTTGGAGTGTTTAGACAACACTTATACCCATTTTGTCCCAAAACAAGCTTAAAACGAGAAAACAAGCTAAAACCGAGAAAACATTAATTCGAAGCAGTAAACAGTTTTGTTTTTGTTTCTAGGGTCAAAATGTGTGACAATCAATGCATTTGACTAACTGTAAGAGTTGCAAAAAATGGAGTGTTTAGACAACACTTATACCCATTTTGTCCCGAAACAGGCTAAAACAGAAAACATTTATTCGAAGCAGTAAACAGCTTTGTTACTGCTTCTAGGGTCAAAATAAGTAACAATCCAATGCGTTTGACTAATTATAAGTGTTCGGGTTGAATTAGGAGTGTTTAGACAACATTTATACCCATTTTGTCCCAAAAGGCTTAAAACGAGAAAACAGGGTAAATCCGAGAAAACATTGATTCGAACCAGTAAACAGCTTTGTTTGTGTTTCTAGGGTCAAACTATGTGACAATCTAATGCATTTGACTAATTGTAAGAGTTCGGGTTGAATTTGGAGTGTTTAGACAACAATTATACCCATTTTGTCCCGAAACAGGCTAAAACCAAGAAAACATTTATTCGAAGCAGTAAACAGCTTTGTTACTGCTTCTAGGGTCAAAATATGTAACAATCCAATGCATTTGACTAATTATAAGTGTTCGGATTGAATAAGAGTGTTTAGACAACACTTATACCCATTTTGTCTCAAAACAGAGCTTAAAACGAGAAACGAGGCTAAAACCAAGAAAACATTGATTCGAAGCAGTAAACATATTTGTTTGTGTTTCAAGGGTCAAAATGCGACAATCCAATGCATTTGACAAACTGTAAGAGTTCGGGATGAATTTGGAGTGTTTAGACAACACTTATATCCATTTTGTCCCAAAACAGCTTAAAACGAGAAAACAAGCTAAAGAGTAAACATTAATCGAAGCAGTAAATAGCTTTGTTACTGCTTCTAGGGTCAAAATAGGTAACAATCCAATGCATTTGACTAATTATAAGTGTTCGGGTTGAATTAGGAGTGTTTAGACAACATTTATACCCATTTTGTCCCAAAACAAGCTTAAAACGAGAAAACAAGCTAAAATTGAGAAAACATTAATTCGAAGCAGTAAACAGTTTTGTTTGTGTTTCTAGGGTCAAAATGTGTGACAATCCAATGCATTTGACTAACTGTAAGAGTTCAGGATGAATTTGGAGTGGTTAGACAACACTTATACCCATTTTGTCCCAAAACAGGCTAAAACCCAGAAATCATTTATTCGAAGAAGCGAACAGCTTTGTTACTGCTTCTTGGGTCAAAATATATAACAATCCAATGCATTTGACTAATTATAGGAGTTCAGGTTGAATTTGGAGTGTTTAGACAACACTTATACCCATTTTGTCCCAAAACAGGCTTAAAACGAGACAACAGGCTAAAACCGAGAAAACATCAATTTGAAGCAGTAAAGAGCTTTGTTTGTGTTTCTAGGGTCAAAATATGTGAAAATCCAATGCATTTGACTAATTGTAAGAGTTCGGGATGAATTTGGAGTGTGTAGACAACACTTATACCCATTTTGTCCCGAAATTGGCTAAAACCGAAAAATCATTTATTCGTAGCAGTAAACAGCTTTGTTACTGCTTCTAGGGTCAAAATACATAACAATACAATGCATTTGAGTAATTATAAGAGTTTGTGTTGAATTAGGAGTGTTTAGACAACACTTATACCCATTTTGTCCCAACGAGGCTAAAACAGAAAACATTTATTCGAAGCAGTAAACAGCTTTGTTACTGCTTTTAGGTCAAAATATGTATTAATCCAATGCATTTGACTAATTATAAGAGTTCGAGTTGAATTTGGAGTGTTTAGACAACACTTATACCCATTTTGTCCCAAAACAAGCTTAAAACGAGAAAACAAGCTAAAACGAGAAAACATTAATTCGAAGCAGTAAACAGTTTTGTTTGTGTTTCTAGGGTCAAAATGTATGAAAATCCAATGCATTTGACTAACTTATAAGAGTTCGGGATGAATTTGGAGTGTTTAGACAACACTTATACCCATTTTGTCCCGAAACAAGCTAAAACCGAGAAAACATTTATTCGAAGCAGTAAACAGCTTTGTTACTGCTTCTAGGGTCAAAATATGTAACATTCCAATGCATTTGACTAATTATAAGTTCGGGTTGAATTAGGAGTGTTTAGACAACACTTATACCCATTTTGTCTCAAAACAGGCTAAAAACAAGAAAACATTGATTCGAAGCAGTAACCAGCTTTGTTTGTGTTTCTACGGTCAAACTGTGTGACAATCCGATGCATTTGACTAACTGTAAGAGTTCAGGATGAATTTGGAGTGGTTAGACAACACTTATACCCATTTTGTCCCAAAACAGGCTAAAACAGAAATCATTTATTCGAAGAAGCGAACAGCTTTGTTACTGCTTCTAGGGTCAAAATATATAACAATCCAATGCATTTGACTAATTATAAGAGTTCAGGGTGAATTTGTAGTGTTTAGACAACACTTATACCCATTTTAAAACAGGCTTAAAACGAGACAACAGGCTAAAACCAGAAAACATCAATTTGAAGCAGTAAAAAGCTTTGTTTGTGTTTCTAGGGTCAAAATATGTGAAAATCCAATGCATTTGACTAATTGTAAGAGTTCGGGATGAATTTGGAGTGTTTAGACAACACTTATACCCATTTTGTCGAAATTGGCTAAAAGCAAAAAAATCATTTATTCGAAGCAGTAAACAGCTTTGTTACTGCTTCTAGGGTCAAAATACATAACAATACAATGCATTTGACTAATTATAAAAGTTTGTGTTGAATTAGGAGTGTTTAGACAACACTTATACCCATTTTGTCCCAAGAGGTTAAAACAGAAAACATTTATTCGAAGCAGTAAACAGCTTTGTTACTGCTTTTAGGGTCAAAATATGTATTAATCCAATGCATTTGACTAATTATAAGAGTTCGAGTTGAATTTGGAGTGTTTAGACAACACTTATACCCATTTTGTCCCAAAACAAGCTTAAAACGAGAAAACAAGCTAAAACCGAAAACATTAATTCGAAGCAGTAAACAGTTTTGTTTGTGTTTCTAGGGTCAAAATATGTGAAAATCCAATGCATTTGACTAACTACAAGAGTTCGGGATGAATTTGGAGTGTTTAGACAACACTTATACCCATTTTGTCCCGAAACAAGCTAAAACAGAAAACATTTATTCGAAGCAGTAAACAGCTTTGTTACTGCTTCTAGGGTCAAAATATGTAACAATCAATGCATTTGACTAATTATAAGTGTTCGGGTTGAATTAGGAGTGTTTAGACAACATTTATACCCATTTTATCCCAAAACAGGCTTAAAATGAGAAAACATTGATTCGAAGCAGTAAACAGCTTTGTTTGTGTTTCTAGGGTCAAAATGTGTGACAATCCAATGCATTTGACTAATTAAGAAGTTCGGGTTGAATTTGGAGTATTTAGACAACACTTATATCTATTTTGTCCCAAAACAAGCTAAACGAGAAAACAAGCTAAAACAGAAAACATTAATTCGAAGCAGTAAACAGCTTTGTTTGTGTTTCTAGGGTCAAAATGTGTGACAATCCAATGCATTTGACTAACTATAAGAGTTCGGAAAAATTTGGAGTGTTTAGACAACACTTATACCCATTTTGTCCCGAAACAGGCTAAAACCAAGAAAACATTTATTCGAAGCAGTAAAAAGCTTTGTTACTGCTAGGGTTAAAATATGTAACAATCCAATGCATTTGACTAATTATAAGTGTTCGGGTTGAATTAGGAGTGTTTAGACAACATTTATACCCATTTTGTCCCAAAACAGGCTTAAAACGAGAAAACGGACAAAACCCGAAAAACATTGATTCGAAGCAGTAAACAGCTTTGTTTGTGTTTCTAGGGTCAAAATATGTAACAATCCAATGCATTTGACTAATTGTAAGAGTTCGGGTTAAATTTGGAGTGTTTAGACAACACTTATACCCATTTTGTCCCAAAACAGGCTTAAAACGAGACAAACAGGCTAAAACCGAGAAAACATCAATTTGAAGCAGTAAAAAGCTTTGTTTGTGTTTCTAGGGTCAAAATATGTGAAAATCCAATGCATTTGACTAATTGTAAGAGTTCGGGATGAATTTGGAGTGTTTAGACAACACTTATACCCATTTTGTCCGAAAACAGGCTAAAACCAAGAAAACATTTATTCGAAGCAGTAAACAGCTTTGTTACTGCTTCTAGGGTCAAAATATGTAACAATCCAATGCATTTGACTAATTATAAGTGTTCGGTTGAATTAGGAGTGTTTAGACAACACTTATACCCATTTTGTCCCAAAACGAGGCTTAAAACGAGAAAAAACAGACTAAACCCGAAAACATTGATTCGAAGCAGTAAACAGCTTTGTTTGTGTTTCTAGGGTCAAATATGTGACAATCCAATGCATTTGACTAATTGTAAGAGTTCGGGTTGAATTTGGAGTGTTTAGACAACACTTATACCCATTTTGTCCCGAAACAGGCTAAAACCGAGAAAACATTTATTGAAAGCAGTAACCAGCTTTGTTACTGCTTCTAGGGTCAAAATATGTAACAATCCAATGCATTTGACTAATTATAAGTGTTCGGGTTGAATTAGGAGTGTTTAGACAACACTTATACCCATTTTGTCTAAAAACAGGCTAAAAACAGAAAACATTGATTCGAAGCAGTAAACAGCTTTGTTTGTGTTTCTAGGGTCAAAATGTGTGACAATCAATGCATTTGACTAATTGTAAGAGTTCAGGATGAATTTGGAGTGTTTAGACAACACTTATACCCATTTTGTCCCAAAACAGGCTAAAACAGAAATCATTTATTCGAAGAAGTAAACAGCTTTGTTACTGCTTCTAGGGTCAAAATATATAACAATCAATGCATTTGACTAATTATAAGAGTTCAGGTTGAATTTGGAGTGTTTAGACAACACTTATACCCATTTTGTCCCAAAACGGGCTTAAAACGAGACAACAGGCTAAAACAGAAAACATCAATTTGAAGCAGTAAAAAGCTTTGTTTGTGTTTCTAGGGTCAAAATATGTGAAAATCCAATGCATTTGACTAATTGTAAGAGTTCGGGATGAATTTGGAGTGTTTAGACAACACTTATACCCATTTTGTCCCAAATTGGCTAAAACGAATCATTTATTAAAAATAGCAGTAAACAGCTTTGTTACTGCTTCTAGTCAAAATACATAACAATACAATGCATTTGACTAATTATAAGAGTTTGGGTTGAATTTGGAGTGTTTAGACAACACTTATACCCATTTGTCCCGAAACAGGCTAAAACCAAGAAAACATTTATTCGAAGCAGTAAACAGCTTTGTTACAGCTTCTAGGGTTAAAATATGTAACAATCCAATGCATTTGACTAATTATAAGTGTTCGGGTTGAATTAGGAGTGTTTAGACAACACTTATACATTTTGTCCCAAAACGAGGCTTAAAACGAGAAAACAGGCTAAAACGAAAACATTGATTCGAAGCAGTAAACAGCTTTGTTTGTGTTTCTAGGGTCAAAATATGTGACAATCAATGCATTTGACTAATTGTAAGAGTTCGGGTTGAATTTGGAGTGTTTAGACAACACTTATACCCATTTTGTCCCGAAACAGGCTAAAACCGAAAACATTTATTCGAAGCAGTAACCAGCTTTGTTACTGCTTCTAGGGTCAAATATGTAACAATCCAATGCATTTGACTAATTATAAGAGTTCGGGTTGAATTAGGAGTGTTTAGACAACACTTATACCCATTTTGTCCCAAAAACAGGCTAAAAACAAGAAAACATTGATTCGAAGCAGTAAACAGCTTTGTTTGTGTTTCTAGGGTCAAAATGTGTGACAATCAATGCATTTGACTAATTGTAAGAGTTCGGGATGAATTTGGAGTGTTTAGCAACACTTATACCCATTTTGTCCCAAAACGGCTAAAAGCAGAAAACATTTATTCGAAGCAGTAAACAGCTTTGTTACTGTTTCTAGGGTCAAAATATGTAACAATCCAATGCATTTGACTAATTATAAGAGTTCAGGTTGAATTTGGAGTGTTTAGACAACACTTATACCCATTTTGTCCCAAAACAGGCTGGCGGACAACAGGCTAAAACAGAAAACATCAATTTGAAGCAGTAAACAGCTTTGTTTGTGTTTCTAGGGTCAAAATATGTGAAAATCAATGCATTTGACTAATTGTAAGAGTTCGGGATGAATTTGGAGTGTTTAGACAACACTTATACCCATTTTGTCCCAAAATTGGCTAAAACCGAAAAATCATTTATTCGAAGCAGTAAACAGCTTTGTTACTGCTTCTAGGGTCAAAATACATAACAATACAATGCATTTGACTAATTATAAGAGTTTGGGTTGAATTTGGAGTGTTTAGACAACACTTATACCCATTTTGTCCCGAAACAGGCTAAAACCGAGAAAACATTTATTCGAAGCAGTAAACAGCTTTGTTACTGCTTTTAGGATCAAAATATGTAACAATCCAATGCATTTGACTAATTATAAGAGTTCGGGTTGAATTTGGAGTGTTTAGACAACACTTATACCCATTTTGTCCCAAAACGAGCTTAAAACGAGAAAACAAGCTAAAACAGAAAACATTAATTGAAGCAGTAAACAGCTTTGTTTGTGTTTCTAGGGTCAAAATGTGTGAAAATCAATGCATTTGACTAATTATAAGAGTTCGGGATGAATTTGGAGTGTTTAGACAACACTTATACCCATTTTGTCCCGAAACAGGCTAAAACCGAGAAAACATTTATTCGAAGCAGTAAACAGCTTTGTTACTGCTTCTAGGGTCAAAATATGTAACAATCCAATGCATTTGACTAATTATAAGTGTTCGGGTTGAATTAGGAGTGTTTAGACAACACTTATACCCATTTTGTCCCAAAACAGGCTAAAAACAAGAAAACATTGATTCGAAGCAGTAAACAGCTTTGTTTGTGTTTCTGGTCAAAATGTGTGACAATCCATGCATTTGACTAATTGTAAGAGTTCAGGATGAATTTGGAGTGTTTAGACAACACTTATACCCATTTTGTCCCAAAACAGGCTAAAAGCGAGAAAACATTTATTCGAAGCAGTAAACAGCTTTGTTACTGCTTCTAGGGTCAAAATATATAACAATCCAATGCATTTGACTAATTATAAGAGTTCAGGTTGAATTTGGAGTGTTTAGACAACAATTATACCCATTTTGTCCCAAAACAGGCTTAAAACGAGACAACAGGCTAAAACAGAAAACATCAATTTGAAGCAGTAAACAGCTTTGTTTGTGTTTCTAGGGTCAAAATATGTGAAAATCCAATGCATTTGACTAATTGTAAGAGTTCGGGATGAATTTGGAGTGTTTAGACAACACTTATACCCATTTTGTCCCGAAACAAGCTAAAACAGAAAACATTTATTCGAAGCAGTAAACAGCTTTGTTACTGCTTCTAGGGTCAAAATATGTAACAATCCATGCATTTGACTAATTATAAGTGTTCGGGTTGAATTAGGAGTGTTTAGACAACACTTATACCCATTTTGTCTCAAAACAGGCTAAAAACAAGAAAACATTGATTCGAAGCAGTAAACAGCTTTGTTTGTGTTTCTAGGGTCAAAATGTGTGACAATCCGATGCATTTGACTAACTGTAAGAGTTCAGGATGAATTTGGAGTGTTTAGACAACACTTATACCCATTTTGTCCCAAAACAGGCTAAAACAGAAAACATTTATTCGAAGAGTAAACAGCTTTGTTACTCTTCTAGGAAATATATAGCAATCCAATGCATTTGACTAATTATAAGAGTTCAGGTTGAATTTGGAGTGTTTAGACAACACTTATACCCATTTTGTCCCAAAACGGGCTTAAAACGAGACAACAGGCTAAAACCAGAAAACATCAATTCGAAGCAGTAAAAGCTTTGTTTGTGTTTCTAGGGTCAAAATATGTGAAATCCAATGCATTTGACTAATTGTAAGAGTTCGGGATGAATTTGGAGTGTTTAGACAACACTTATACCCATTTTGTCGAAATTGGCTAAAACCGAAAATCATTTATTCGAAGCAGTAAACAGCTTTGTTTGTGTTTCTAGGGTCAAAATGTGTAACAATCCAATGCATTTGACTAATTATAAGAGTTTGGGTTGAATTTGGAGTGTTTAGACAACACTTATACCCATTTTGTCCGAAACAGGCTAAAACCAGAAAACATTTATTCGAAGCAGTAAACAGCTTTGTTACTGCTTTTAGGGTCAAAATATGTAACAATCCAATGCATTTGACTAATTATAAGAGTTCGGGTTGAATTTGGAGTGTTTAGACAACACTTATACCCATTTTGTCCTCAAACAGGCTTAAAACGAGAAAACAGGCTAAAGCAGAAAACATTATTTCGAAGCAGTAAACAGCTTTGTTTGTGTTTCTAGGGTCAAAATGTGTGACAATCCAATGCATTTGACTAATTATAAGAGTTCGGGATGAATTTGGAGTGTTTAGACAACACTTATACCCATTTTGTCCCAACGAAGCTAAAACAGAAAACATTTATTCGAAGCAGTAAACAGCTTTGTTACTGTTTCTAGGGTCAAAATATGTAACAATTCAATGCATTTGACTAATTATAAGTGTTCGGGTTGAATTTGGAGTGTTTAGACAACATTTATACCCATTTTGTCCCAAAACAGGCTTAAAACGAGAAAACATTGATTCGAAGCAGTAAACAGCTTTGTTTGTGTTTCTAGGTCAAAATGTGTGACAATCCATGCATTTGACTAATTATAAGAGTTCGGGTTGAATTTGGAGTGTTTAGACAACACTTATACCCATTTTGTCCCAAAAAAGCTTAAAGCGAAAAAACAGGCTAAAACCGAGAAAACATTAATTCGAAGCAGTAAACAGCTTTGTTTGTGTTTCTAGGGTCAAAATGTGTGACAATCCAATGCATTTGACTAATTATAAGAGTTCGGAAAAATTTGGAGTGTTTAGACAACACTTATACCCATTTTGTCCCAAACAGGCTAAAACCAAGAAAACATTTATTCGAAGCAGTAAACAGCTTTGTTTACTGCTTCTAGGGTCAAAATATGTAACAATCAATGCATTTGACTAATTATAAGTGTTCGGGTTGAATTTGGAGTGTTTAGACAACACTTATACCCATTTTGTCCCAAAACGAGGCTTAAGCGAGAAAACAGGCTAAACCCAGAAAACATTGATTCGAAGCAGTAAACAGCTTTGTTTGTGTTTAGGGTCAAAATGTGACAATCAATGCATTTGACTAATTGTAAGAGTTCGGGTTGAATTTGGAGTGTTTAGACAACACTTATACCCATTTTGTCCCAAAACAGGCTTAAAAAGAAAACAGGCGAGAAAACATTGAATTTGAAGCAGTAAACAGCTTTGTTTGTGTTTCTAGGGTCAAAATATGTGAAAATCAATGCATTTGACTAATTGTAAGAGTTCGGGATGAATTTGGAGTGTTTAGACAACACTTATACCCATTTTGTCCCAAACAGGCTAAAGCCAGAAAAACATTTATTCGAAGCAGTAAACAGCTTTGTTACTGCAGAGGGTCAAATGTGTAACAATCCAATGCATTTGACTAATTATAAGAGTTTGGTTGAATTTGGAGTGTTTAGACAACACATACCCATTTTGTCAGAAACAGGTACAAAACGGAGAAAACATTTATTCGAAGCAGTAAAGCTTTGTTACTGCTTTTAGGGTCAAAATATGTAACAATCCAATGCATTTGACTAATTATAAGAGTTCGGGTTGAATTTGGAGTGTTTAGACAACACTTATACCCATTTTGTCCCAAAAAACTTAGCTTGAGAAAACAGGCTAAAGCCGAAAACATTAATTCGAAGCAGTAAACAGCTTTGTTTGTGTTTAGGGTCAAAATGTGTGACAATCAATGCATTTGACTAATTATAAGAGTTCGGGATGAATTTGGAGTGTTTAGACAACAACTTATACCCATTTGTCCCAACAAGCTAAAACCAGAAAACATTTATTCGAAGCAGTAAACAGCTTTGTTACTGCTTCTAGGGTCAAAATATGTAACAATCCAATGCATTTGACTAATTATAAGAGTTCGGGTTGAATTAGGAGTGTTTAGACAACACTTATACCCATTTTGTCTCAAAGCAATTAAAAACAAGAAAACATTGATTCGAAGCAGTAAACAGCTTTGTTTGTGTTTCTAGGGTCAAAATGTGTGACAATCCAATGCATTTGACTAATTGTAAGAGTTCAGGATGAATTTGGAGTGTTTAGACAACACTTATACCCATTTTGTCCCAAAACAGGCTAAAGCAGAAAACATTTATTGAAGCAGTAAACAGCTTTGTTACTTTCTAGGGTCAAAATATGTAACAATCCAATGCATTTGACTAATTATAAGAGTTCAGGTTGAATTTGGAGTGTTTAGACAACACTTATACCCATTTTGTCCCAAAACGAGGCTTAAAACGAGAAAACGAGGCTAAAACCAGAAAACATTAATTTGAAGCAGTAAACAGCTTTGTTTGTGTTTCTAGGGTCAAAATATGTGAAAATCCAATGCATTTGACTAATTGTAAGAGTTCGGAATTTGGAGTGTTTAGACAACACTTATACCCATTTTGTCCCGAAACAGGCTAAAACAGAAAAATCATTTATTCGAAGCAGTAAACAGCTTTGTTACTGTTTCTAGGGTCAAAATGTGTAACAATACAATGCATTTGACTAATTATAAGAGTTTGGGTTGAATTTGGAGTGTTTAGACAACACTTATACCCATTTTGTCCCTTAGGGGCTAAAACCGAGAAAACATTTATTCGAAGCAGTAAACAGCTTTGTTACTGTTTCTAGGGTCAAAATATGTAACAATCCAATGCATTTGACTAATTATAAGAGTTCGGGTTGAATTTGGAGTGTTTAGACAACACTTATACCCATTTTGTCCCAAAACAAGCTTAAAACGAGAAAACAAGCTAAAACGAGAAAACATTAATTCGAAGCAGTAAACAGCTTTGTTTGTGTTTCTAGGGTCAAAATGTGTGACAATCAATGCATTTGACTAATTATAAGAGTTTGGGATGAATTTGGAGTGTTTAGACAACAATTATACCCATTTTGTCCGAAGCAGGCTAAAACCTAGAAAACATTTATTAAAGTAGTAAACAACTTAGTGCACTGCTTCTAGGGTCAAAATATGTAACAATCCAATGCATTTGACTAATTATAAGTGTTCGGGTTGAATTTGGAGTGTTTAGACAACATTTATACCCATTTTGTCCCAAAACAGAGCTAAAACGAGAAAACAGACTAAAATCGAGAAAACATTGATTCGAAGCGGTAAACAACTTTGTTTGTTTTCTAGGGTCAAAATGTGTGACAATCCAATGCATTTGACTAACTTTATGAGTTTGGGATGAATTTGGAGTGTTTAGAGCAACACTTATATCTATTTTGTCCTAAAAAGCTTAAAACGAGAAGAAAACAAAATTTAAAAGCCAGAAAACATTAATTCGAAGCAGTAAACAGTTT
>JALDXE010000128.1:0-87462 GCA_023864065.1 Camelina neglecta
ATCAAGACTTCTCTTGGCTTGGGCTGTCTCTAAGTCCAGATTCAAAAGTTTGATTGCCCAAAGAGCTTTATACTCAACTTCAACAGGAAGATGGCAAGATTTTCCATAAACAAGCTGAAATGGGGTTCTTCCTATTGGAGTCTTAAAAAGCTGTTCTATAGGCCCAAAGTGTTTCATCAAGTTTGCTAGATGATGTGTGTGGTTTTTCACTTCAAAATCTTTTACCTTAAAAGACCACACGACGGCTGAAAGTGCACAGCTAATCGGTAGTAGTATTTGAGGATCGATCCCACAGAGAGAGAGTTGTTGTTTAGAGAATCCGTCGGAAGAGATGTAAGACTAGGACTCAATAAAAATGGGAGTTTTAGTGTCACGGTTGTAGTAAGCAAATAAGCAAAAATAAGCGAGTAAAAATAATAAAACAAGCGTTGGGCATCAAGGAAATCGAGGAGTTCAATGATCTATCTATCTAGGAAAGTTTAGGGTTAGTTTGTTTATCTAAAACTCGGACTACGAAACACGAATGAACCGTTAACTTATAGTTCACAAGCTAACCGTCTAAGATCTCTACACTGCGTTACTCAACTGTCTCAGGCAACGACGCATAGATCAAAGCGTTTAAAATAGGTTCGATTCTAATCCATGAAATTTCATAGGTAAGGGGTATGTGCTTCCTATGACTCCTCACACATCTAAGCTAGGTCAAGCACACATGCAAGCTTTTGGCAAAGCACACACACTTTAGATCATAGTTAGTTCATGAGGCTAACTTAAAGCATTAAGCAAAGACTTAGATTTAATGTATAGAATAAACAAGATATAAATCTAACAAACCCTAAAAATTGCCACCTAAACTAAGATCATCTCCCCCTTTGATTATCCCTTTAAACCCAACTAGAAAACTACTCTAGCATGTTTAAAGGAATCATCAAAGCAAGGTTTAATAAACTCATAAACATAAAAGAATAAATAGAGAAAAGAGATTTAGATATTACTTCAATGGTTGTCAAACAAAGTTGTAAAGATCTTCTTCCTTTAGAAACAAAGAACAAAGCAAATAGAATAGAAAAGAGAGTTGGTGGATCTCAAAGCTTCAAAGAGAGGACGAGAGAGGCCTTCAGGTCATTGGCTGCTCCTCTGGTCGTGATCTCTTGGCTGCTCCAAAATGTGCACCCCTAAACCCTAGGGCTTAGAAGAGTATTTATAGGGTTTTGTCTAGGTTTAGGGTTTTGTAAGGGTAGAAACGTCTTTTCTTCTTGAGTGCAGGACAAGGGGCGGCATAGGAATGTTCTATAACGTGGTGAAGACTTGGACTGGACCGCCGTGGTGGTCGCTGGTCAGGCCTTCAATAAAAGCCCATTGGCTTGATGGTTCTCCTTACGTCGGTTTATAACACGTCTCGGTAAATCGGGCATAACTTCCTGCAGAATGAATGGATTGACTTGATTCCACTTCGAGGAGAAAGATGACTCTCTCAGCTTTCCATAGACACCAAGTTCTTCAAAAGTTGCCCGTACTGTAAAGTTCTGAATCTTTCCTAAAACGTATTTTCCTTGTCTTTTGGTCCTTTTTGCTATAAAACCTGTAAAACCTTCTTGAAACCTAAAATACTTGATAATAGACCTTAAAGCCTTGAAATCATACTAAACTCTTCCTAAATGCATACTAAAACTATAGCTAAAATGGGTAAAATAATGATGTTATCAACTCCCCCAGACTTAGACTTTGCTTGTCCTCAAGCAAATAATCAGAATAAATCATGGAAAAGAGGTTTTGAAAATATTGGGAATTCACTTATCTTTGGGGATATTGTCTTTGCATTCTTCTTCGCCTTGACATTAGGAACTTCCATTTGTAATCCACCATGAGAATCATCAACGCTCCTTGATCCCACAATTCTTTAGAGTCTCCAAATCTCCATTGTCATCTCTTTACATAAATTAAAGCAATAATAAAAAGTGAAATCTTACCAAGGGAAAATCGATCAATGGCTTGCAGACTCTCTTCAAGCCAAGTCTTTCTTCGTATGATTCCTTTCCTCTTCCTTTTCTCACTTCTTCCTTTTTTTTAATCAAAGGTGTAGGCGAATACGGGGTTATCGATAATTTACCTACCCTCGCTTCTAAGCTTTGTGTGATCATTTGACTCAAGAGTAGAATAATGAGATCACAAGTAATTTACCTACCCCTCTAAACTAATCAAAATCATCTCATCTTTTATTCTCTTTTTTTTTTTTTTTTTTTTTTTTTTTTCTTTTCTTTTCTTTTTTCTTTTTAGAGTATTGAAAGGAAGAGAATATACTTTTGAAGAAGTGCAATGTCTTGTGTGGCTTGAATGTAGAGATCTAGTCCAATGTATACCAATTTCCAGGGCTTGAAAATTAAGTCCGGTTTAGGTCCTATAAAAGTTAGAGACAACGTTAGATCATCTAAATATCCATCGAATAGGGACTTGGGGATTGCTGAGTCGGCTCACAGTCTTTCCAAACTTTGGTTCTGTTGTCAAGCATAATCAAGAGTCATAAGAGTGTTAATCCAAATCAAATAAACCGTTAGAATAAGATCATAATCCCTTACTAGTTTTGACTCATAAAATAAAAAAAAATGTGACTCGATAAAAACGTCAAGATTATTGATGTAAAAAGTGGAAAAAGGTCTCAAGTCAACAAAATAGAAAGTAGCATTAGTATAGGATGAAACATCCTTCCCCCCAGACTTAAATCACACCGTCCTCGGTGGGAAAAAGAAAGAGTTGAAGATTAAAAATCATAGGAAAAGTTAGGGTTTAAGAACAATGTCACCTTGATGGTTGCCCAGAAATTGTCTAGAGTTCGGCTGTGGTAATGAAAATGTGGTGACTAACCATTTGTACTTCCTTTGGTTGTTTGACATCGAGTCTGAACTAGGCTAAGTTCATTCGAATTTTGTTTGATATATCTCTAAATGCATCCTCCTTGAAACAAAAACCTAAAACCATCAATAATAATGATAAAATAAAAATAATAAAAACATACCTAAGTAAAAGAATGGTGATGGTAGGTGGTGGGATGGTGGTAGTTCAGATTTGTCTCGCGGTACACGGATGAACGGCGCAGACAGCAGCAGGTACGATGGGGCGTGGTACGCGTACGCAGGACATGGTACATGGTACGCGGGACATAGGACATGGTACGTGGTACGTGGTACATGGTACATGGTACATGGTATTGGCTACGGTTGGTATGGCTGGTGGGGACTCTCGGCATCGATCACATGAGGATTGTGATTGATCCGTCGCCTTCGGCTTGCTTCGGTCACGGTGAACATGGCCGGTCAGTAGGTGGTGCTTGCCACTAGACATAGTGTGCATTGCCAATCCATGGTCCTTCTTCTTCCTTCTTTTTGGCTTTTCTTTTTTCTATTTTTTTTTTTTTTTTTATAAACCTGAAACTAAAATGCAAAAGTATTAAAAGTAAAAGAAAATAAATCCTAAAAATAAAAACTTACTAGACATGGGTTGCCTCCCAAGAAGCGCTCTTGTTTAACGTCGTTGGCTCGACGTTATCTTGCTTTCTCAAGCAGGATGAGGAGAGTCGGTTGTCCTTAGACAAACTCTCTTGGATCTTTCTCCATTGTAGGCATCAGGTGGCTCTCTTGCATAATCTTCTTCTCTACATCTTCGAGTTGGAGGGTTAAATGGTTTAGCTTCATAGAAAATGTCTCCATTGATGTTGGTGAGAGTCATTCTTCGGTTAGGCCAGTCCATGACGGCTCCAGCTGTGGCTAGGAATGCTCCTCCAAGGATAAGTGGTGTAAATCTTCCCTTCTCAGCATTGATAACTTGAAAGTCGGTTGGAACATTGCAGATTCCGACTCTCACTTGAATGTCGGACCATTCCTTCGGGTATTGTGAATGAGGAGTTGGCGAGTCCTATGCGTATGTCTGAAGGTTGTAAGTGTCTCAAGCCAATCTTCCTAGCAGCATCGGTTGACATGATGTTAATACATGAACCGGAATCACATAATGCATCTTCGAATTTAACACCATTGATAGAACAAGTGATGAGGAATCGGCCAGGGCTTTCCACTTTGTGTAGTGTTCGCAAATCTTCAGGTTCCAAAGCTTTTAGGAACAGATCTCTAATCTCGTCTACTGATTCTCTGCTTTCTAAGAATAAACGAGAAATATCATGTTGGCACCAAGCATTCATGAAAGACGTACCAAGGAGTAAAGCTTTAACGGCTTTGTTGAACTTCTCCAAATCTTCCTCGCTAATGCGTCTTCTACGCCATAGTTTTTGTGTCTCGGCTGGTGCGTCTGGATAGAGAGATAGTCTCCCTAAAGTGATCCTCCACATGTTCCTTAGTAATATAGCTCTCCATGAAGAAACGCTTCAATGGAAACTTGCTCCATGCTTCTTCGAATGAGATGTGGGGCGGAATAGCTTTCATCAAAGTCTTAAACTTGTCTCTTGGGGGCTCATCCCATCTAGAGACTGTTTGAATCTCCCCAAACTCGGCGGTTTGGTGCTCCTCTTCTTCTTCTATGATCGGCTCAGCTTCTGGTTCTCCTTGTTGAGGGTTAGAAAAATCGGATCCATCATTTCCAATGGACTCATCCTCATAATCGGTTTCATAGTCCTCTTCTTCCTCAACGATTTCTTCTTCTCCTAGACCTTCTAGGTCTCTTGGTGGTGAGGCTTCAAGTTTTGTCACAGCAAAACAATCCTTGGTAAGGATCGAAACTTCTTCTCCTTGAGAGATCTCTTGCAAATCGGGTATAAAACTCTTGGTCTTCATCGAAACTTGTAGCTTATCTCTCAAAAATATTTTTTGGTTCTGCAGCTTCTAGGGGGCTTCCTTAACATCGAGATATTGTGGAGGAGGAGTAGGGTTCTCTCTTGTCTTAATAAGGCTAAGGTTCCCTTTCCTAAAAGGAAACATGAATGTTTTCCTTTTTCATCAAGGATTTCCTTTTCTTCTTCTTCCTCCTCGTCGAGCTTAGCTCCTTCTTCGTGTTTGTGTTCAGCAACACATGAGGTGAGATCCTCAATCTTATCAGCAAGATCTTTGTTCTTCTCTTTTATTTCTGATTCAATCTCCTTAAGTAGCGTGTGGCTCTTCTTCGTGAATGTAAACTTTTCGGAAAAGACTTCTCCAAAACGTTTTTGTGCAAAATCGAGACCAAACATCTTCCTCTCAGCTTCATATGCTCGGTTTTCAAGATTCTCTACACGTCTCCTTGTCTAAATCCTTGTTGATTAAAACTCCATACTTGGACTCATGGTCTTTTGTTAAATGGGAAACTTCATTGCCCAAGTCTCTAATGTTGATTGCATTTTCTTGAGCACTCTTGAGATGTCTCTCTTGTTCTTCTACAAGACAATGGAATCTTCTCTCCATGGTTGCAGCATCTTTAGATCTTTGATCCTCTATGCTTCTAACTCTAACAGCAATGTCATCCATCTTCCTTGAAAGATCAAAATCGATTTTATCAAGCTTCTCATGTAACATCTTCATAGTCTCATCTTGAAGATCAGCTAACTGACTTATTAGGTTCAGCATCTTCTCTTCTTCAGCTCTTTGTTGTGTAGACTCACGAATTTTTTTCAAAGACTTGGTGAGGGAATCAAATATAATCAGGCTCTCGGCGTGGATAAAGGCGGTTTAAATTGGTGTCGGCCCTTCTTGTATAAGGCCTTTGAAAACGGCTTGGGCAGTGACTTGGGACATGTTCCCACTCTTCATAAGTATCATATGGTGCTGGAGATGGTCGGGTTCTTGGGTTACCTCGGTAGAAAGCTTCCTCTTGGTGTTGAAATTGTCGAAAATTGTGATTTCGGTAACTTATTCATTAGGGATCTGATATGTCATGCAACAGTAGAAGTCTTTGAGCTCTTCTTCTCCATCTTCTTTAGTAGATGATAGATCATAAGACTCATCATTCTCTCTTGGCAAATCTTCATAATGGCTCTCCTTGGCATTTTCTTCAAAATAAGCTTCTCCTTCATCGGTTTTGTAGTACTCTTCTCTAGTCCACTCCTTGGACTTGTTAGGATCGGTTGGGTACTCAAGTGAGGCTCCATATTCTTTTTCAGCATCAGTGGGTTGATATAGTTGATCATCACTCCAATTGTTGCATTCACCGGTTTTGTTGAACAAGGCTTCTACTTTCCAGTCTAGGTGGCTCTCAATGGTGTCAATGGTGTAGCCTAAGTTGATAAGCTTCGTTCCATGATCTTGTAAATCCTCAAAATGGTTTAAAGCTTGATTGTTGATGGCATTGATTTGTTCCTCCAAGCGTGTAACGTCCTTGGTGATAGTTTCAAGTTTACCAAACTCAATACTCATCTTATCCAATTTAGCATTTAGAACTTTATTAGCCTCCTCTTGACTTGCTATAAGTTCATCCATCATCTTCATAAGCTTTTCTTCAGTGTAAGAGCTCCTTGAAATGATTGGTTTGCGAGTGTCATAGAAAACGTTTTCATTGACATCGACATTCATGACTTCTTGCGGATCAAGGTGTTGGTCCGTTGCAAAGAATGGTACGTCCGTGTGGTACGGCGTGAAAGAATGGTCAGCTCGGCAGTAAGCTGGTCCCGTGAGTGCTCGGCCTTGAGGTGGTCGAGTGAAAGAACTGCGACAAGGTTGCCTAAGTGATGGTACAACGGTTGGTCGAGAATGACCAATGCGTGAACCGTGCAGCGAGTGGCCTTGCGGACCGGATGGGTGTCCGTCCGTGGCTCGGTAGTGTGACATGAGCTGTGCGATTGTGAGATTCTCAAAATCTCCTGGGAGAGCGTCGTGGTTCATCCTCAAAGTCTCCTGAAACAATGAAAAACAAAAAGAAAATTAAAAAGCAAGGTGTCCTAGACGTTACTCTAGTTCCTAGACTCTTGTAAAC
The DNA here is from genome assembly GCA_023864065.1 of Camelina neglecta. NCBI lineage: Eukaryota > Viridiplantae > Streptophyta > Magnoliopsida > Brassicales > Brassicaceae > Camelina > Camelina neglecta. The sequence continues at coordinate 6,886 of JALDXE010000128.1, forward strand.
AACAATCTCTCCCCGATAACGGCGCCAAAAATCTTTGATGTGTGTAGTTTTTCACTTCAAAATCTTTTACCTTAAAAGACCACACGATGGCTGATAGTGCACAGCTAATCGGTAGTAGTATTTAAGGATCAATCCCACAGAGAGAGTTGTTGTTTAGAGAATCCGTCGGAAGAGATGTAAGGCTAGGACTCAATAAAAATGGGAGTTTTAGTGTCACAGTTGTAGTAAACAAATAAACGAAAATAAAAGCGAGTAAAAATAATAAAACAAGTGTTGGGCATCAAGGGAAATCGTAGGGGTTCAATGATCTATCTATCTAGGAAAGTTTAGGGTTAGTTCGTTTATCTAAAACTCGAACTACGAAACACGAATGAACCGTTAACTTATAGTTCACAAGCTAACCGTCTAAGATCTCTACACTCCGTTACTCAACTGTCGCAGGCAACGACACATAGATCAAAGCATTTAAAATAGGTTCGATTCTAATCCATGAAATTTCATAGGTAAGGGGGTATGTGCTTCCTATGACTCCCCACACATCTAAGCTAGGTCAAGCACACATGCAAGCTTTTGGCAAAGCACACACACTTCAGATCATAGTTAGTTCATGAGGCTAACTTAAAGCATTAAGCAAAGACTTAGAATTAAAGTATAGAATAAACAAGATATAAATCTAACAAACCCTAAAAATTGCCACCTAACTAAGATCATCTCCCCCCTTTGATTATCCCTTTAAACCCAATTAGAAAACTACTATAGCATGTTTAAGGGAATCATCAAAGCAAGGTTTAATAAACTCATAAACATAAAAGAATAAATAGAGAAAAAAGATTTAGATATTACTTCAATGGTTGTCAAACAAAGTTGTAAGGATCTTCTTCCTTTAGAAACAAAGAACAAAGCAAATAGAATAGAAAAGAGTTGGTTGATCTCAAAGCTTCAAAGAGAGGGACGAGAGAGGGCTTCAAGTCATTGGCTGCTCCTCTGGTCGTGATCTCTTGGCTGCTCCAAAATGTGCACCCCCTAAACCCTAGGGCTTAGAAGAGTATTTATAGGGGTTTGTCTAGGTTTAGGGTTTTGTAAGGGTAGAAACGTCTTTTCTTCTTAAGTGCAGGACAAGGGGCGGCGTATGAATATTCTAGATCGTGGTGAAGACTTGGACTGGGCCGCCGTGGTGGTCGCTGGTCAGGCCTTTAATAAAAGCTCATTGGCTTGATGGTTCTTCTTACGTTGGTTTATAACACGTCTCGGTAAATCGGGCCTAACTTTCTGTCGAGTGAATGGATTGACTTGATTCCACTTTGAGGAGAAAGATGACTCTTCCAGCTTTCCATAGACACCAAGTACGTTGAAATATGAGTTGTATAATTTCTTCAAAAGTTTCCCGTACTGTAAAGCTCAGAAGTTTTCCTAAAACGTATTTTTCTTGTCTTTTGGTCCTTTTTGCTATAAAACCTGTAAAACCTTCTTGAAACCTAAAATACTTGTTAATAGACCTTAAAGCCTTGAAATCATACTAAACTCTTCCTAAATGCATACTAAAACTATAGCTAAAATGGGTAAAATAATGATGTTATCACTAGACCAATCTTTCCTTGTTGCGCCCACTATCCTTGATAGAATTACTTTGATCTTCTTGTTTGAGACCTCCACTTGCCCACTTGTTTGAGGATGATAAGCTGTAGATACCTTGTGTTTAACTCCATACTTCTTCAACATTCCCTCAAAGACCTTGTTAATGAAATGAGTCCCTCCATCACTGATCACAGCCCTTGGAACACCATATCTTGGGAAGATTATGGTTTTAAAAAGCTTAAGGACCACCTTGCGATCATTGGTGGGGCTTGCAATAGCTTCAACCCACTTGTAGACATAGTCCACAGCTACCAATATGTAAACATTGCCATTTGATGGTGGGTTAAAAGGACCCATGAAGTCAATTCCCCAAACATCAAATATCTCAACTTCCAAAATTGGGTTTTGGGGCATCTCATGCCTTCTTGTAATATTTCCCATCCTTTGGCAAGCATCACAGCTTGTAATGAACTTGTGAGTGTCTTTGAATAGAGTTGGCCACCATAATCCTGCTTGTAGAACTTTTTGGGCAGTTTTGAATGTTGCAAAATGACCTCCATAAGTTGAACCATGACAGTGCTTCAGAACTCCTTCTACTTCACTTTCTGCTATGCATCTCCTAAACAGGCCATCTGGCTCCTTCTTGTATAGATAACGCTCATCCCAATAGTAATTATTGACATCCTTGAGCAGCTTCTTCTTTTTATAAGGGTCCATGCCTTCTGGAAATTCTTCACAAACCTTGTAATTCACTATGTCAGCATACCAGGACAAATCTTCACTGTCAACTGCCATCCACTCTTCCATTTGGTCCTGCTCGATTGAGTCCCCAAACACACTCGATCGAGTGTTTGCTCGAGTGGTAGGTCGAGTGGCTTCCAATTGCATCAGTTTCTCTTCTAGCATTGAATCATCAATTGGTATAACCTCTTCTATCCGCATTCTGGACAAGTGATCAGCTACTCCATTCTCTATACCCTTCTTATCCACTATCTCCATGTCAAATTCTAGTAGGAGCAGGATCCATCTTAATAACCTGGGTTTGGTGTCTTTCTTTGAGTAAATGTGTCTCAAAGCAGCATGATCAGTGTATACTATCACCTTGGAACCCACCAGGTAGCTCATGAACTTCTCAAATGCAAATAAAACTGCCAAAAGCTCCTTTTCTGTGGTTGAATACCTCCCTTGAGTCTCATCCAAAGTTCTGCTTGCATAGTGTATAACATGCAGCTTCTTGTCTTTTTTCTGTCCCAGTACTGCTCCCAAAGCAAAATCAGAAGCATCACACATGATTTCAAATGGAAGATCCCAGTTTGGAGCTTGAAAAATTGGTGCTGATATCAAAGAAGTCTTGATCTCCTTGAAAGCTTTCAAACACTCTTCATCAAAATTGAACTCAGTTTCTTTGCATAGCAACCTTGTTAATGGCGTAGCAATCTTAGAAAAGTCTTTGATAAACCTCCTGTAGAACCCAGCATGACCCAGAAAACTTCTTATGTCCCTAACTGTCTTTGGTGGCTGAAGCTGGACCATGACTTCAATTTTAGCCTTATCAACCTCAGTACCCTTCTCTAAGATCTTATGACCAAGAACTATCCCTTCTTGAACCATGAAATGGCATTTCTCCCAGTTAAGGACTAGATTTGTCTCCTCACATCTTTTCAAGACCCTGCATAGATTAGCAAGACAAGAAGAAAAGGAGTCTCCATAGACAGAGAAGTCATCCATGAAAACTTCAACTACATCCTCAATAAGATCAGAGAAGATAGACATCATGCATCTTTGAAAAGTAGCTGGTGCATTACATAGTCCAAATGGCATTCTTCTATGAGCAAAAGTACCATATGGACATGTGAATGTTGTCTTTTCTTGATCATTAGGATTGATTGGTATCTGGAAAAATCCAGAATATCCATCCAAAAAACAGTAATGAGTATGATTAGCTAGCCTTTCTAACATCTGATCAGTAAATGGAAGAGGAAAGTGATCTTTTCTAGATGCAGAGTTAAGCTTTCTGTAATCTATACACATCCTATGTCCTGTTATGGTTCTGGTAGGTATTAATTCATCTTGATCATTCTTAACCACAGTAATTCCACCCTTCTTGGGCACACAATGCACTGGTGAGACCCAAGTACTGTCAGAAATAGGGTAGATCACACCAGCACTGAGCAACTTAAGGATCTCATTTTTTACTACCTCTTTTAGGTTGGGGTTAAGCCTTCTTTGAGGTTCAATGCTAGAGTAGGATTCATTTTCAAGGTGAATTCTATGCATGCAGAGACTAGGTGAAATTCCTTAAATATCATATAGAGAATAACCAATAGCCTTTCTAAACTTTCTAAGTTCAGTTACTAGTAGATCAAGCTCTTCATTACTCAAACTAGCATTTGCTATCACAGGATAAGTAGAGTTAACTCCCATAAACACATACCTTAGCCCAGATGGGAGTGGTTTTAGCTCCACCTTTGGTGCCTTAAGCTCAGACCAGTCATCTGTGAGTGATTCAGCAGGACACACGACCGGGTGATATAGGTGCTCGATCGAGTGCTCATTCGAGTGGGGGGTCGAGCACTGTGCTTCTGCAATCCCAACTGACCATACTTCTTCTCTTGCTATTGCCAATTCTTCAAATGTTTCTGGGGTGTCACACCTCCTGTGAGAATCCAATATCTCCTCATAAACCTTGGTTTCTTCATAGAGGAACCCATCTTCTCCATTTTTGGTTAGAACAGTTTTGAGGTGGTCTTGTTCTGATAGCTCTTCCATCAATTCTCCTGCTAGCTTATCCATTTCTTCAACCCAAAAGACTTTTCCTTCAATTGTTGGCTTCTTAATAGTTTCAACAATGTCAAATGTCATTCTGAAGTCTTCTCCCATGTTTAGATCAATTTTACCTTTCTTCACATCAATTGTAGCCCCTGCTGTAGCTAGAAAAGGTCGCCCAAGATCAAAGGATCTTTTGGGTCTTCATCCATCTCTAACACTACAAAGTCTGTTGGAACCTCCAATGTTCCAATTCTAACTGGTAGGCCTTCCAAGACACCATGTGGCAATCTTATTGATCTATCAGCTAAAATCAATGATATATTGCATGGCTTGTATCTAGTGAACCCCAAGCGCTTGGCTACTGATAGTGGCATTAAACTGACTGAAGCTCCCAAATCACACAGATATCTGTTGAAGGCTAAAGGTCCTATGGAGCAAGGTAATGTAAAGGAACCAGGATCTCTCAACTTCTGAGGGTTCCCTTGCTTTTGGATTATGGCACTGCATTCATGACTGAGAACTACCATCCCCTAGACTTCTTTTATTCTCTCCATCACAACATCTTCTAAGAACTTCTGGTAAGGGGGGATCAAAGCAAAAGCATCTATCAGAGGCATCTTAAGCTCAATCTTTCTAACTTGCTTATCAAACAGTGCCTTGTACTTCTCAATTATTTGCTTCTTAAATCTTCCTGGGAAAGGCAATGGGGGCTTGTAAGGAGGGGGAACAAACTGGACTTCTTTTTCTTTGGTGGCAGTTGGTTTGATATTTTCCTGGGTAGGCACTCGACCACCTGCTCGATCAGGCACTTGGTCGTTTGCCTGTCCGAGCGTCTGTTCGAGTGGTTGATCGAGCTCTACCTGTTTTTCATTGTTAGTCACTTCTTGCTGAAATTCCTCCCCATCTTGTTCATCACTGTCCTCAGTGATGGGCAAGACACCAACTCTCTTTGGTAATGTCCTTCCACTGCGAAGATTAATAGCACTGGCAAACTCAATGGTTTGTTCAACTGACTTTCCTTTTAGCTTGCTCTCCATGAACTTAACCTTTGAGTTTAAGCTGTCAAACTTGATGTTCAGGTCATTATAAGTGGAATCTATCCTCTGGTTGATCTCAGCAAATTTCTTTGAGGTTTCCATCTGGCCAGTGGCTTGGTTAAGCAACAGCTGCTGCATCAATGTTCTTAAGTCAGGTTCCTAGGCTTGGGTGGTCTGAAATCCTGGTGGGGGACACATTTGACCCTGGTAACCTTGGTTCTGTTGTTTAGGCACATAATTGTGCTGTTGATGTGCTTGTTGTGGTGGATACACTTGGTCCTGTGGATTGGCCACATTTGTACTCCTATAAGACAGATTGTTGGGTTTGAACTGGTTGTAGGGCTTGAAACCTCCTTGGTTTTGCATATAGCACAGCTCAGCTACCTCATTCTCCCCATCTTGAATTGTTGTGACCTCCTCAGCAAGAAAGTGAATGTTCTTCTATTGACTAAGCAGAATCTTGTCTAACTTGTCATTAACAATCTTCAAGTCCTTCTTGTACTTTTCATCTGGTGCAGAATCAACAAACCTTACTGTTCTATCATAGTCCTCATTGTAGTTGCCATCAAATTGAGCAAAATGCTCCACTAGCTCCCAACCATCATCTACATGCTTGTTGAGGAAGTTTCCATTAGAAGCAGTGTCTAACAACATCCTTATCTTGGGCAGAACTCCTCTGTATAGTGTGCTGAGCAGTGACTCATTGCTGAACCCATGGTGTGGACACTGAGTTTGATAGCTCTTGAACCTCTCCCAAGCTTCACATAATGTCTCATTGTTCTTCTGTGCAAAGCCTGATATCTCATTCCTCAACCTTGCTGTTCTGGCATTGGAGACGAATTTGGCTAAGAAGACCTTTTTGCATCCATCCCATGTGGTTATGGCTCCTGTTGGTAGTGTCTTCTCCCATAAGTGAGCCTTGTCTCCTAGTGAAAATGGGAACAATCTGAGTTTGAAGTTATCCTTACTCACACCATTGATCTTGGTGAAGCCACAAAGCCTGTCAAATTCATCAAGGTGATCTAAAGGATCCTCCATTGGTAATCCATGGAATTTATTGGACTGTATCATAGTGATTAGCCCACTTTTAATTTCGAAATTGTTGTTGACAACTGCAGGAGTTACTATGCCAGCTCTTTGTGTATGAGTATTTGGAGCATCTCCTACTCCAATCTGTCTTGGCCTTTGTATTGGTGGATCCATCAGCAACTGTTGTTCCTGTTCTTGAAGGATCCTGGTTTTCTGCTGTCGCAAGTCCCTTGGTAGGCGATTTATGTGATCTATATACCTCTGCAAGTTCTGATTCCCCTTTGATCTTGTCTGCATCAACTAACTCGACCGGCTGCTCGGAATGACACACGATTGAGTGCTAGCTCGAGCTGCGTGGTCGATTGGCTGACTGACTGACTGGTACTCGATCACTGAGTTGAAGGTCACTCGATCGAGTGTATGCTCGAGTGGTGCACCTGAAACTCAAGACAACCAACCAAAACTGTGACAGTGGTGAACAATTAGTAACAGAACTTTATCTTGAATCGTTGCTAATCTCAAATGACACAAACAAACACACTAATGGCAACAGCGCCAATTGAAACAAGATATTTTCTCAGGTTTTCTTATGAACTGAATGGATGATCAGAATGGTATGCAAGGTGTTTCAATACCCTTATGTAGTTTTAGCATAAAGGATATCAATCCATAAAGTGTGTGATGCATGCAATCAAGATGTAAACAGACTCAAGTCAAGCCAAATATGAAAATGGTTTTGGTACTAACAACACTAATGACAGAAATGTAAATGCAGAAAGTAAACTAAATGAAACAGTAGTGAAATAGAAAATAAATGAACAACCCGAAGGTGCTCGATCAAGCACTCGACCGTGTGACTGGTCGAGTGACTAGGTCGAGTTGGTCTCTATGAAGAACAAATGTAATTTAAACAACTTAAAACAGAACATAATGCAATGAAACAAGATAAAATGCGGTAAGTAAACAACCAGATATCAAAGTAGGCTTCTAGAGATGGATTCATGGGCTAGTGTTCATGTTGTGGCTATCTAAACTGGTCAACAAACCTCAATCAAACATGAGCTATCTCTAGACAATGATCTTAATGACTCACTAATCCACTATCATGACAGAAGTGATCAAGTTACAGTATCATCCTAACCCAACTCTCATTGGTGAAACCATACTGAACATGCATTAAAAACCAGACCATTACTTGTCAAAAACCACCTTGTGCAACCAATCTCTTGGGACAAGCATGATAATCTCCAGTGTTGGCTTTATCTAACAACCTAGACATTGGTGTGATGCTAGGAAGCTTAAGATCTGTTCTTACCCTCTCAGATATAAGAACAGCCTAGAGCACACCCAACCCAGAAGAGATATTTAAACAATCAAGCTTGACCTTTCCAGATTACCACAGCCCTAAACTAGCCTAATTGATGTTCATATATTTCACCTTGTTTTACCTTAGTATATTCACATCTTTTGCATGATTTACTATCTAGTTTGGCCATTATTGAGTAGCTTTAGGACTGTTTATGCATTAGAGTAGAATTGCATTGCATTTGCATAGTTTTTAGCATAAGCAGGTGATTTTGGATCCTAAAGAGCATGGAAGAGTGCTGAGGAGGATTGGAGCTATCAAATGAAGAAGACAAGGGAGCTAGAGCAGGAGAATCAAGATCCAGAAGTCCACTCGACCAGCACACTCGACCAGACACTCTACCGTGTGCGGAGAATGACTCGACCGGATGGAAGAAACAGAAGAAGAGGTCACTCGACCAAGCACTCGACCGAGCACCTGGTCGAGTTGACCGAGCCGCCTGCCTATTTTGTCTTTGAGCTATTTTAGGGCTTCCCCTCTCTCCTATATAAACTCCTTGTACCTCATGGCCGCAAAAAGAACACTTTTTAGAGAAATAATATCTAGACCTAGTATTTACCCTTTTGGGAATTATCTACTTTTTGCCTTTCTTTTGCTTAGATCTTTAGCCACTTTTGTATTATCTCAAGAAATCTTTGATACTTGTTGGTTCCATAACTTTCTAAGTATTGAGAATTTGGGTTTGATTTCTTCTTCAATATTGTAGATCTTTATCTTATCTTTCTAATCATGCAAGTTTCATTGATTTCTGGGTTTATGATTTTGTTCATCATGTTTAGTGATTGTGAGTAGTGTGTAGAGATCTTAAGGATGGATTAGGTTGGGTAAAGGTTATGGGTGTTTAGATTGATCAAGCTTTATTGTTATACATCTCTTCTAGATTAGATATGCTCTATGCTTTTCTTATACTGAGAGGGTAAGGATAGATCTTAAGCTTATTAGCATCACACCAATGTCTAAGTTGTTAGATAAGGCTAATGCTAGAGATTATCCTGAAGCATGCTAAGAGATTAGAATTTTAAAGTGATTTTTGACATTGATGATGTGGTTGTTTAATGCCTGCTTTTATATGTAATAGCTAGTGAGAACTAGGTCTAAGAGTATCTAAGCTTGATTGTTATTGTCATGAGAATGGATTAACAAGTATTAGAAGATCATTGTCTAGAGATAGCTCATTGTTGATTGAGGTTTGTTGATCAGTTTAGATAACCATAGCTTGAGCCCAGCCCATGAATCCATCCTTAGGACCTTTCCTTGTTTATTGATTTCCTTGTTTGAGTATTGCTATTCGCTTGCTGTTTGATTTACTTTCATTTTGCTCTGTTTTGATTGTTGTTCGGTCTCTGTTCTTCATACTAAGTCACTCGACCTCCCACTCGATCGAGCATCCGATCGAGTGCTTGTTCGAGCATCATCCAGTGTTCTTGTTTATGTTCTGCATTTACTTGTTTCACTTCCTGTTTTATTTCCTGTTGCATTCACTTCATTTCTGTTTGATCCTGTCTCTTGTCTTGCACTAGTTTAGTTCCTGTTCTTGTTTAGTTTCATTACTGCTTTGTTTCCACTGTTTACTTTGCATTTAGTATCTTGTCTTAGTAGCTTTACATTCTGCATTTTATCATTATCATTAGGTTGTTAGTTAAAAACATTCATCACATTTGGCTTGACTTAGATAAGTATTCATATCATGATTGCTTGCATCACACTAATTATGGATTGACATCCTTTATGCTACAACAACATAAGGGTTATTGAAACACCTTGCATCCACCTGTTCATCCATCATCTCTATCTTCATTCATATCATCATCACAACCAAGAAAAATAATGTTTCAATTTGGTGCCGTTGCCGTTTAGTGTTTGTTAGTGACATTTAGGATTTATACAAGTTTAAGATTAAGTTATATTGTTCTTTTGATCACTACTGATTAAGATTCTTCATCTGCTTGGTCGTTTTGAATCTCAGGTACCAACTCGACCTACAACTCGACCGTCTGCACGATCGAGTACCTGATCGAGCCACAAGCTCGATTTAATTAGTCTTCTCGTCTCGGTCAGTTCGACCTTCAACTCGAGCCAGTGCTCCGAGTGTGTGTTCGAGTCAGTCATCGGGTCAGTTGATGTAAACAAGATCCAAGGGAAATCAGAATCTTCAGAGGTACCTTGATCACATCAACCGCCTACCAAGAGACCTAAGACATCAGAGAACAAGAATCCTCCAAGAACAAGAGAATCAGTTGCTAATGGAGCAACAAAACAATCAAGAGCAAAGGCCAAGACACATTGGTGCAGGAGATGCCCCAAATACACATAACCAAAGAGCTGGCATAGTTCCTCATGCAGTTGCCAACAATAATTATGAGATCAAAAATAGTTTCATCTCAATGATTCAAGCAAATAAATTCCATGGTTTGCCAATGGAAGACCCCTTAGATCATCTTGATGAATTTGATAGAATTTGTGGCCTCACCAAGATCAATGGTGTAAGTGAGGATGGTTTCAAGCTCAGATTGTTTTCCTTCTCACTTGGATACAAAGCACATCTATGTGAAAAGACACTTCCAACTGGTGCTATCACTACATGGGATGCTTGTAAAAGGCCTTCCTCGCTAAATTCTTCTATAATACTAGAACAGCAAGGTTGAGGAATGAGATCTCTGGTTTTGCACAAAGAACAATGAAAGCTTTTGTGAGGCATGGGAGAGATTCAAGGGCTTCAAAACTCAATGTCCACACCATGGATTCAGCAATGAGTCTTTGCTCAGCACCTTATATAGAGGGTTCTACCTAAGATAAGGATGCTTTTGGACACAGCGATGTACATATATTATACCATGTTTAAGCATAGTTTATCCTTCTCTTTTGCATTGTTTAGTAGTAATTCCTCATGGATACTTTATACATATTTGGATCATCTTTCCCTCTTTTTACCACTCTTGTTGATCCAAGTAGCTGATTTCATTATTCATTCAGTTCCCCTACCCTTAACCAACCTTTTTTCAAGCCATGTTTATTCTTGTGTGTGTGAGGCCTATTTTGGGATTGAGCTTGGTAGAAAGTGTTAGGTTTGAACTGACAAGAATAAAGCATTGTGTAGTTCTAGTTTGCATTTTTCAAACTAGATAGGACTAGGAGGTTTAAATTCTGGGTTTGGGACTTGGTGTGTTCAAAAGAAAAGAAAAGAGTGAAAAGAGGAAGAAAAGGGTAAAGTCTTTAGGAGAGAAGTGTTATAAAGCAATTTTAAACTCTAAGTGAAAGAATGGAGTAGTATAAAAGGTGTAAATAAGGTTCTGGTCAAAGAAAAGAAAGATAGAAAAGAAGAGTCTAGTAAAAGCTTTATGACTTGGGAAACAAGTAAGAAAGAGAACCTTCGCATTTAAGAAAGAAACCTCCATTCCACTAGAGAAATCAAGTAAGAAACCTCTCCTAAGACTTAAAAATAGAAAAGAGAATAGGGTAAAAGAGAAGAGATGAAGTTAAAGGGTAGAACTAGGACATCATGGGATTAGAATGTTAGGAACAAACACTTTGGGTACCTTTAGGTAGACAAGGTTCTGTTCTTGTATGTGTCTAACTGTTTTTACCTTTAGCCTTCTTCTAAAGCCCAATCCACTTTTTGTGAGAGAAACCTTGTTATTGATAAGCCCCACACAAAAGAGAGACCATTCTTGTCTCTAAACTTATTACCAAGCCAAATGAGTTTGAACATTGCATAATCTGATTCATGTTCTTGTTTAATGAATGTTAAAGGAAATGACTGATTTGAATGCATGTGGAAGTCTAAGGCTTGAATCAGTTAAGGTTGTGAAAGGCTTGTCTAAAATCTTTAAGTATAACTCATTCACCTTGAATCATAGTATTAGTAACTTGGACATTGATTCTAGCTAGTCTATTAACAGGTTTTAGGTCCTCAGATCCCACTTTCAAACCTCTCTTCCTACTTATGTCTTGTTTGTTTGCTTGAGGGCAAGCAAAGACTAAGTTTGGGGGAGTTGATGTACATATATTTTACCATGTTTAAGCATAGTTTATCCTTCTCTTTTGCATTGTTTAGTAGTAATTCCTTAGGTTTTATAGTCATTTCTGTCCAAATATGCACTTAGGATGTTTAGAAGCATGCATTGCATACATTTGTACATTTGGAGTATTATTAGGTGTTATTGAGCTCTAAAAGAGTAAGGAAGGACATGGTGTTATTTCTGGAGCTAAACAAGAGGATTGGACGTATCAGGAAGGGAAGAGAAGGAACTCGACCATACCACTCGAGCAGGCACGGTCGAGTACTTGGTCGGATTCATAACGAGCTCCTCAAAGATCCATTCAGTTGAAGATCTTATGTTGCGATTCAGCTTCATACTTATTCACGAGAGTTGTAGTAAATTGAGTTACCTTTCCAATGCCGGTGGTTTCAAGGTAATCGGAGGTGTAGTTCAAGAGTTATCCCGATTTTACTAAACAGATATCATCCCAGATCGAAGACTCGAGCTATATAGACCAACCACTCGACCATGCACTCGACCGAGCACATGGTCGAGTTGACCGCCGCCTCTCTATTTTGTCTCCTAGCTAACTAGGGCTTCCCTTCTTTCCTATAAATTGGCCTCTTATCTCTGGCCACAAGACATACTCGTTTTTTAGGTCTAGTCACCAAAACTTGTAATCTTCATAACTTTTGATCCTTGAAGTATTTTCATTTGATTTTTCTACAAAGTTGCTTATTTTATCATCATCTTTATGATTATGTCTGTTTCATTATTTTCTGGGTTTGTGTTCTTACATCTCATTTATTAGATTCTGAGTAGAGATAGATTCTTAAGGATGGGTTAGGTTGGTAGAGAACTTAGTTTGTTTAGGATTGTTTAAGCTTGAATTCCATAGAATCCTTTCTAGATTAGGTGAGCTCTAAGCTGTTCTTATACTGAGAGGGTAAGGATAGATCTTAAGCTTCTTAGCATCACACCAATGTTTAAATTGCTAGATAAGGCTAATGCTAGAGATTGTCATGAAGCATGCTAAGAGATTAGATGTTTAAAGTGATTTTTGACATTAATGATCTGATTCTTAAAGCCTGTTTAGTATGGTTTCACCAATGAGAGTTGGGTTAGAATGTTACTAAACTTGATTACCTCTGTCATGAGAGTGGATTGGTAAGCCCTTAAGATCATTGTCTAAGGATTAGCTCTTTGTTGATTGAGTTTTGTTAAGCAACCTAGATAGATTAAGTTTAATACCAAACAATAATTCCCATCCTTAGGATCTATTTGCTACTTGTTTGCTTCTGTTTCTTGCATTTAATTACTTGTCTTTTTCTGCTTTATTGTTTCTGCTTTTAGTTTTAAATTTAATCTTCTGTTCTGCAGCATCACTCCACGCACTCGACCTTGGTTCATACCATGCTCGATCGAGTGCGAGGTCGAGCTCCAGTTATTTTCTTATTTATGCTCTGCTCTTTTCTAGTTTTCTCCTGTTCACTTCTGCTTATTAGTTAATTCTGCATAGTATTTCTTTAAGTTGTTTTGATTGCTGCATTTTCATTTCTGCTTCATTAGGTTGATAGATATACCCCCATATCTGAATTGGCTTAACTTGTACTCTTGATTGCATCTTTTGTGATTAGCATAATCCCATTTGGATTGACACCTTAAGTACTACAATGCATAAGGTTAATTGAAACAGTAAACAACTTTGTTACTGTTTCTAGGTCAGAATGTTTGACAATCCAATGCATTTGACTGATTGTAAGAGTTCGGGATGAATTTCGAGTGTTTAGACAACACTTAAACCCGTTTATCCGTGCAGGCTAAAACAGAAAACATTGATTTGAAACAGTAAACAGCTATGTTACTCTTTAGGGTCAAAATATGTAGCAATCCAATGCATTTGACTATATATAAGAGTTCGGGTTGAATTTGGAGTGTTTAGACAACACTTATACCCATTTTGTCCCAAAACAGGCTTAAAACGAGAAAACAGGCTAAAACCGAGAAAACATTAATTCAAAGCAGTAAACAGCTTTGATTGTGTTTCTTGGGTCAAAATGTGTGACAGTCCAATGCATTTGACTAATTGTAAGAGTTCGGGATGAATTTGGAGTGTTTAGAAAGTACTTAAACCCGTTATCCGAACAGGCTAAAACCGAGAAAACATTGATTTGAAATAGTAAACAGCTTTGTTACTGTTTCTAGGGTCAGAATGTGTGACAATCCATTACATTTGACTGATTGTAAGAGTTCGGGATGAATTTGGAGTGTTTAGACAACACTTAAACCCGTTTTATCCCAAAAGCTTAAACCGAGAAGACATTTATTCGAAGCAGTAAACAGCTTTGTTACTCTTTCTAGGGTCAAAATATGTAACAATCTAATGCATTTGACTAATTATAAGAGTTCGGGTTGAATTTGGAGTGTTTAGACAACAGTTATACCCATTTTGTCCCAAAAGGCTTAAAACGAGAAAACAGGCTAAAACCGAGAAAACATTAATTCAAAGCAGTAAACAGCTTTGATTGTGTTTCTTGGGTTAAAATGTGTGACATTCCAATGCATTTGACTAATTATAAGAGTTCGGGATGAATTTGGAGTATTTAGAAAACACATAAACCCATTTTATCCCGGAACAAGCTAAAACCGAGAAAACATTGATTTGAAACAGTAAACAGCTTTGTTACTGTTTCAACGGTCAGAATGTGTGACACTCCATTGTATTTGACTGATTGTAAGAGTTCGGGATGAATTTGGAGTGTTTAGACAACACTTAAACCCGTTTTATCCCAAAACAGGTTTAAACCGAGAAAACAAGCTAAAACCGAGAGAAAACATTGATTCGAAGAAGTAAACAGCTTTGTTACTCTTTCTAGGGTCAAAATATGTAACAGTCCAATGTATTTGACAAATTATAAGAGTTCGGGTTGAATTTGGAGTGTTTAGACAACACTTATACCCATTTTGTCCCAAAACTGGCGAGAAAACATTGATTCAAAGTAGTAAACAGCTTTGTTGTTGTTTCTAGGGTCAGAATGTGTGACAACCCAATGCATTTGACTAATTGTAAGAGTTCGGGATGAATTTGGAGTGTTTAGACAACACTTAAACCCGTTTTACATTAAAACAGAAAACATTGATTTGAAACAGTAAACAGCTATGTTACTCTTTCTAGGGTCAAAATATGTAACAATCCAATGCATTTGACTAATTATAAGAGTTCGGGTTGAATTTCGAGTGTTTAGACAACACTTATACCCATTTTGTCCCAAAACAGGCTTAAAACGAGAAAACAGGCTAAACAGAAAACATTAATTCGAAGCAGTAACCAGCTTTGATTGTGTTTCTTGGGTCAAAATGTGTGACAATCCAATGCATTAGACTAATTGTAAGAGTTCGGGATGAATTTGGAGTGTTTAGACAACACTTAAACCCGTTTTATCCCGGAATAGGTTAAAACAGAAAACACTTATTTGAAACAGTAAACAACTTTGTTACTTTTCTAGGGTCAGAATGTGTGGCAATCCAATGCATTTGATTGATTGTAAGAGTTCGGGATGAATTTGGAGTGTTTAGACAACACTTAAACCCGTTTTATCCAAAGCTTTAACCGAGAAAACAAGCTAAAACCGAGAGAAAACATTGATTCGAAGCAGTAAACAGCTATGTTACTCTTTCTAGGGTCAAAATATGTAACAATCCAATGCATTTGACTAATTATAAGAGTTCGGGTTGAATTTGGAGTGTTTACACACCACTTATACCCATTTTGTCCCGAAACAGGCTAAAACCGAGAAAACATGATTACAAACAGTAAACAGCTTTGTTACTGTTTCGAGGGTCAGAATGTGTGACTAACCAATGCATTTGACTAATTGTAAGAGTTTGGGATGAATTTGTAGTGTTTAGACAACACTTAACCCTTTATCCCAAAATAGGCTAAAACGGAGAAGGCATTGATTCGAACTAGTAAACAGCTTTGTTACACTTTCTAGGATCAAAATATGTAACAATCCAATGCATTTGACTATTTATAAGAGTTCGGGTTGAATTTGGAGTGTTTAGACAACACTTATACCGATTTTGTCCCAAAACAGGCTTAAACCGAGAAAATAAGCTAAAACCGAGAAAACATTGATTCGAAGCAGTAAACAGCATTGTTACTCTTTCTAGGGTCGAAATATGTAACAATCCAATGCATTTGACTAATTATAAGAGTTCGGGTTGAATTTGGAGTGTTTAGACAACACTTATACCCATTTTGTCCCAAAACAGGCTTAAAACGAGAAAACAAGCTAAAACCGAGAAAACATTGATTCGAAGCAGTAAACAGCTATATTACTCTTTCTATGGTCAAAATATGTAACAATACAATGCATTTGACTAATTATAAGAGTTCGGGTTGAATTTGGAGTGTTTACACACCACTTATACCCATTTTGTCCCAAAACAGGCTAAAACCGAGAAAACATTGATTCAAAGCAGTAAACAGCTTTGTTGCTGTTTCTAGGGTCAGAATGTGTGACAACCCAATGCATTTGACTAATTGTAAGAGTTCGGGATGAATTTGGAGTGTTTAGACAACACTTAAACCCGTTTTACCCCGAAAGAGGTTAAAACCGAGAAAACACTGATTTGAAACAGTAAACAGCTTTGTTACTTTTTCTAGGGTCAGAATGTGTGGCAATCCAATGCATTTGATTGATTGTAAGAGGTCGGGATGAATTTGGAGTGTTTAGACAACACTTAAACCCGTTTTATCCAAAAACAGGCTTTAACCGAGAAAACAAGCTAAAACCGAGAGAAAACATTGATTCGAAGCAGTAAACAACTATGTTACTCTTTCTAGGGTCAAAATATGTAACAACCCAATGCATTTGACTAATTATAAGAGTTCGGGTTGAATTTGGAGTGTTTACACACCACTTATACCCATTTTGTCCCGAAACAGGCTAAAACTGAGAAAACATTGATTTCAAACAGTAAACAGCTTTGTTACTGTTTCGATGGTCAGAATGTGTGACTAACCAATGCATTTGACTAATTGTAAGAGTTCGGGATGAATTTGTAGTGTTTAGACAACAACCCTGTTTTATCCCAAAATAGGCTAAAACGGAGAAGGTGATTCGAACTAGTAAACAGCTTTGTTACTTTCTAGGATCAAAATATGTAACAATCCAATGCATTTGACTAATTATAAGAGTTCGGTTGAATTTGGAGTGTTTAGACAACACTTATACCGATTTTGTCCCAAACAGGCTTAAACCGAAAAATAAGCTAAAACCGAGAGAAAACATTGATTCGACAGTAAACAGCATTGTTACTCTTTCTAGGGTCGAAATATGTAACAATCCAATGCATTTGACTAATTATAAGAGTTCGTTGAATTTGGAGTGTTTAGACAACACTTATACCCATTTTGTCCCAAAACAGGCTTAAAACGAGAAAACAAGCTAAAACCAAGAAAACATTGATTCGAAGCAGTAAACAGCTTTGTTACTGTTTCTAGGGTCAAAATATGTAACAATCCAATGCATTTGACAAATTATAAGAGTTCGGGTTGAATTTGGAGTGTTTAGACAACACTTTTACCCATTTTGTCCCAAAATAGGCTAAAACCGAGAAAACATTGATTCGAAGCAGTAAACAGCTTGTTACTGTTTCTAGGGTCAGAATGTGTGACAACCCGATGCATTTGACTAATTGTAAGAGTTTGGGATGAATTTGGAGTGTTTAGACAACACTTAAACCCGTTTTATCCCGAAACAGGCTAAAACCGAGAAAACATTGATTTGAAACAGTAAATAGCTTTGTTACTTTTTCAGGGTCAGAATGTGCGACAATCCAATGCATTTGACTGATTTTAAGAGTTCGGGATGAATTTGGATTGTTTAGACAACACTTAAACCCGTTTTATCCAAAACAGGTTTAAACCGAGAAAAAACAAACTAAGAGAAAACATTGATTGAAGCAGTAAACAGCTTTGTTACTCTTTCTAGGGTCAAAATATGTAACAACCCAATGCATTTGACTAATTATAAGAGTTCGGGTTGAATTTGGAGTGTTTACACACCACTTATACCCATTTTGTAAACAGGCTAAAACCGAGAAAACATTGATTTCAAACAGTAAACAGCTTTGTTACTGTTTCGATGGTCAGAATGTGTGACTAACCAATGCATTTGACTAATTGTAAGAGTTCGGGATGAATTTGTAGTGTTTAGACAACACTTAACCTGTTTTATCCCAAAATAGGCTAAAACGGAGAAGGCATTGATTCGAACTAGTAAACAGCTTTGTTACACTTTCTAGGATCAAAATATGTAACAATCCATGCATTTGACTAATTATAAGAGTTCGGGTTGAATTTGGAGTGTTTAGACAACACTTATACCGATTTTGTCCCAAAACAGGCTTAAACCGAAAATAAGCTAAAACCGAGAGAAAACATTGATTCGAAGCAGTAAACAGCATTGTTACTCTTTCTAGGGTCGAAATATGTAACAATCCAATGCATTTGACTAATTATAATAGTTCGGGTTGAATTTGGAGTGTTTAGACACCACTTATACCCATATTGTCCCGAAACAGGCTAAAACCAAGAAATTATTGATTCCAAGCAGTGAAAAGCTTTATTACTGTTTCTAGGGTCAGAATGTGTGACTAACCAATACATTTGACTAATTATAAGAGTTGGGATGAATTTGTAGTGTTTAGACAACACTTAACCCGTTTTATCCCAAAATAGGCTAAAACCAAGAAGACATTGATTCGAAGCAGTAAACAGCTTTGCTACTCTTTCTAGGGTCAAAATATGTAACAATCCAATGCATTTGACTAATTATAAGAGTTCGGGTTGAATTTGGAGTGTTTAGACAACACTTATACCCATTTTGTCCCAAAAGAGGCTTAAAACAGAAAACATGCTAAAACAGAAAACATTAATTCGAAGCAGTAACCAGCTTTGATTGTGTTTCCTGGGTCAAAATGTGTGGCAATCCAATGCATTAGACTAATTGTAAGAGTTCGGGATGAATTTGGAGTGTTTAGAAAACACTTAAACCCGTTTTACCCGGAAGAGGTTAAAACGAGAAAACACTGATTTGAAAAGTAAACAGCTTTGTTACTTTTCTAGGGTCAGAATGTGTGGCAATCCAATACATTTGATTGATTGTAAGAGTTCGGGATGAATTTGGAGTGTTTAGACAACACTTAAACCCGTTTTATCCAAAACGATTTAACAGAAAAACAAGCTAAAACCGAGAGAAAACATTGATTGAAGCAGTAAACAGCTATGTTACTCTTTCTAGGGTCAAAATATGTAACAATCCAATGCATTTGACTAATTATAAGAGTTCGGGTTGAATTTGGAGTGTTTACACACCACTTTTACCCATTTTGTACCGAAACAGGCTAAAACCGAGAAAACATTGATTTCAAACAGTAAACAGCTTTGTTACTGTTTGAGGGTCAGAATGTGTGACTAACCAATGCATTTGACTAATTGTAAGAGTTCGGGATGAATTTGTAGTGTTTAGACAACACGTAACCCTGGTTTATCCCAAAATAGGCTAAAACGAGAAGGCATTGATTCGAACTAGTAAACAGCTTTGTTACAGTTTCTAGGATCAAAATATGTAACAGTCCAATGCATTTGACTAATTATAAGAGTTCGGGTTGAATTTGGAGTGTCTAGACAACACTTTTACCCATTTTGTCCCAAAACAGGCTAAAACCGAGAAAACATTGATTTGAAGCAGTAAACAGCTTTTTGCTGTTTCTAGGGTCAGAATGTGTAACACTCAATGCATTTGACTAATTGTAAGAGTTGGGATGAATTTGGAGTGTTTAGACAACACTTAAACCCGTTTTATCCGAACAGGCTAAAACCAAGAAAACATTGATTTGAAGTAAGCAGCTATGTTACTCTTTCTAGGGTCAAAATATGTAACAATCGATGCATTTGACTAAGTATAAGAGTTCGGGTTGAATTTGGAGTGTTTAGACAACACTTATACCCATTTTGTCCCAAAACAGGCTTAAAACGAGAAAACAGGCTAAAACCGAAACATTAATTCAAAGCAGTAAACAGCTTTGATTGTGTTTCTTGGGTCAAAATGTGTGACAGTCCTATGCATTTGACTAATGAGAGTTCGGGATGAATTTGAAGTGTTTAGAAAACACTTAAACCTGTTTTATCCCGGAAAAGGCTAAAACCGAGAAAACATTGATTTGAAACAGTTAACAGCTTTGTTACTGTTTCTAGGGTCAGAATGTGTGACAATCCATTACATTTGACTGATTGTAAGAGTTCGGGATGAACTTGGAGTGTTTAGACAACACTTAAACCCGTTTTATCCCAAAACAGTCTTAAACCGAGAGAAAACATTGATTCGAAGCAGTAAACAGCTTTGTTACTCTTTCTAGGGTCAAAATATGTAACAGTCCAATGTATTTGACAAATTATAAGAGTTCGGGTTGAATTTGGAGTGTTTAGACAACACTTATACCCATTTTGTCCCAAAACTGGCTAAAACCGAGAAAACATTGATTCAAAGCAGTAAATAGCTTTGTTACTGTTTCCAGGGTCAGAATGTACGACAATCCAATGCATTTGACTGATTTTAAGAGTTCGGGATGAGTTTGGATTGTTTAGACAAACAACCCGTTTTATCCAAAACAGGTTTAAACCGAGAACAAAGCTAAAACCGAGAAAACATTGATTCGAAGCAAAACAGCTTTGTTACTCTTTCTAGGGTCAAAATATGTAACAATCCAATGCATTTGATTATAAGAGTTCGGGTTGAATTTGGAGTGTTTAGACAACACTTTTACCCATTTTGTCCCAAAATAGGCTAAAACCGAGAAAACATTGATTCGAAGCAGTAAACAGCCTTGTTACTGTTTCTAGGGTCAGAATGTGTGACAACCCGATGCATTTGACTAATTGTAAGAGTTTGGGATGAATTTGGAGTGTTTAGACAACACTTAAACCCGTTTTATCCCGAAACAGGCTAAAACCGAGAAAACATTGATTTGAAACAGTAAATAGCTTTGTTACTTTTTTAGGGTCAGAATGTGCGACAATCCAATGCATTTGACTGATTTTAAGAGTTCGGGATGAATTTGGATTGTTTAGACAACACTTAAACCCGTTTTATCCAAAACAGGTTTAAGAGAAAACAAGCTAAAACCGAGAGAAAACATTGATTCGAAGCAGTAAACAGCTTTGTTACTCTTTCTAGGGTCAAAATATGTAACAATCCAATGCATTTGACAAATTATAAGAGTTCGTTGAATTTGGAGTGTTTAGACAACACTTATACCCATTTTGTCCCAAAATAGGCTAAAACCGAAAACATTGATTCGAAGCAGTAAACAGGTTTGTTGCTGTTTCTAGGGTCATAATGTGTGACAACCCAATGCATTTGACTAATTGTAAGAGTTCGGGATGAATTTGGAGTGTTTTGACAATACTTAAACCCATTTTCTCCCGAACAGGCTAAAACCGAGAAAACATTGATTTGAAACAGTAAACAGCTATGTTACTCTTTCTAGGGTCAAAATATGTAACAATCCAATGTATTTGACTAAATATAAGAGTTCGGGTTGAATTTGGAGTGTTTAGACAACACTTATACCCATTTTGTCCCAAAACAGGCTTAAAACGAGAAATCAGGCAAAAACGAGAAAACATTAATTCAAAGCAGTAAACAGCTTTGATTGTGTTTCTTGGGTCAAAATGTGTGACAATCCAATGCATTAGACTAATTGTAAGAGTTCGGGATGAATTTGGAGTGTTCAAACAACACAAACCCGTTTTATCCGGAACAGGTTAAAACAGAAAACACTGATTTGAAATAGTAAACAGCTTTGTTACTATTTCTAGGGTCAAGATGTGTGGCAATCCAATGCATTTGACTGATTGTAAGAGTTCGGGATGAATTTGGAGTGTTTAGACAACACTTAAACCCGTTTATCCCGAACAGGCTTAAACCTAGAAAACATTGATTTGAAACAGTAAACATCTATGTTACTCTTTCTAGGGTCAAAATATGTAACAATCCAATGCATTTGACCAATTATAAGAGTTTGGGTTGGGTGTTTAGAAAACACTTATACCCATTTTTACCAAAACAGGCTTAAAACAAGAAAACAGGTAAAACCAAGAAAACGTTAATTCAAAACAGTAAACAGCTTTGATTGTGTTTCTTGGGTCAAAATGTGTGACAATCCAATGCATTAGACTAATTGTAAGAGTTCGAATGAATTTGGAGTGTTTAGACATCACTTAAACCCGTTTTATCCCTAACAGAGTTAAAACGAAAACACTGATTTGAAACAGTAAACAGCTTTTTACTATTTCTAGGGTCAGAATGTGTGGCAATCCAAAGCATTTGACTGATTGTAAGAGTTCGGGATGAATTTGGAGTGTTTAGACAACACTTAAACCCGTTTTCTCCAAAACAGGCTTAAACCGAAAAACAGGCTAAAACCGAGAGAATACATTGTTCAAGCATTAAACAACATTGTTACTCTTTCTAGGGTCAAAATATGTAACAATCCAATGCATTTCTAAATTATAAGAGTTCGGGTTGAATTTGGAGTGTTTAGACAACACTTATACCCATTTTGTCCCAAAACAAGCTAAAACCAAGAAAACATTGATTTGAAGCAGTAAAAGCTTTGTTACTTTTTCTAGGCTCAGAATGTGTGACTAACCAATGCATTTGACTCATTGTAAGAGTTCGGGATGAATTTGTAGTGTTTAGACAACACTTAACGTTTATCCCAAAATAGGCTAAAACCGAGAAGACATTGATTCGAAGCAGTAAACAACTTTGTTACTCTTTCTAAGGTCAAAATATGTAACAATCCAATGCATTTGACTAATTATAAGAGTTCGGGTTGAATTTGGAGTGTTTAGACAACACTTATACCCATTTTGTCCTAAAACAGGCTAAAACCAAGAAAACATTGATTCGAAGCAGTAAACAGCTTTGTTACTCTTTCTAGGGTCAAAATATGTAACAATCCAATGCATTTGACTAATTATAAGAGTTCGGGTTGAATTTGGAGTGTTTAGACAACACTTATACCCATTTTGTCCCAAAACAGGCTTAAAACGAGAAAACAGGCTAAAACCGAGAATACATTAATTCGAAGCAGTAAACAGCTTTGTTTGTGTTTCTTGGGTCAAAATGTGTGACAATCCAATGCATTTGACTAATTGTGAGAGTTCGGGATGAATTTGAAGTGTTTAGAAAACACTTAAACCGTTTTATCCCGGAAAAGGCTAAAACCGAGAAAACATTGATTTGAAACAGTTAACAGCTTTGTTACTGTTTCTAGGGTCAGAATGTGTGACAATCCATTACATTTGACTGATTGTAAGAGTTCGGGATGAACTTGGAGTGTTTAGACAACACTTAAACCCGTTTTATCCCAAAACAGTCTTAAACCGAGAGAAAACATTGATTCGAAGCAGTAAACAGCTTTGTTACTCTTTCTAGGGTCAAAATATGTAACAGTCCAATGTATTTGACAAATTATAAGAGTTCGGGTTGAATTTGGAGTGTTTAGACAACACTTATACCCATTTTGTCCCAAAACTGGCTAAAACCGAGAAAACATTGATTCAAAGCAGTAAACAGCTTTGTTGCTGTTTCTAGGGTCAGAATGTGTGACAACCCAATGCATTTGACTAATTGTAAGAGTTCGGGATGAATTTGGAGTCTTTAGACAACACTTAAACCCGTTTTATCCGAACAGGCTAAAACAGAAAACATTGTTTTGAAATAGTAAACAGCTATGTTACTCTTCTAGGGTCAATGTAACAATCCAATGCATTTGACTAAATATAAGAGTTTGGTTGAATTTGGAGTGTTTAGACAACACTTATACCCATTTTGTCCTAAAACAGGCTTAAAAGAGAAAACAGGCTAAAACCAAGAAAACATTGATTCGAAGCAGTAAACAGCTTTGTTACTGTTTCTAGGGTCAGAATGTGTGACAACCCGATGCATTTGACTAATTGTAAGAGTTTGGGATGAATTTGGAGTGTTTAGACAACACTTAAACCCGTTTTATCCCGAAACAGGCTAAAACCGAGAAAACATTGATTTGAAACAGTAAATAGCTTTGTTACTGTTTCCAGGGTCAAGAATGTACGACAATCCAATGCATTTGACTGATTTTAAGAGTTCGGGATGAGTTTGGATTGTTTAGACAACACTTAAACCCGTTTTATCCAAAAACAGGTTTAAACAAGAACACAAGCTAAAACCGAGAAAAAACATTGATTCGAAGCAGAAAGCATTGTTACTCTTTCTAGGGTCAAAATATGTAACAATCCAATGCATTTGACAAATTATAAGAGTTCGGGTTGAATTTGGAGTGTTTAGACAACACTTTTACCCATTTTGTCCCAAAATAGGCTAAAACCGAAAACATTGATTGAAGCAGTAAACAGCCTTGTTACTGTTTCTAGGGTCAGAATGTGTGACAACCCGATGCATTTGACTAATTGTAAGAGTTTGGGATGAATTTGGAGTGTTTAGACAACACTTAAACCCGTTTTATCGAAACAGGCTAAAACAGAAAACATTGATTTGAAACAGTAAATAGCTTTGTTACTTTTCAGGGTCAGAATGTGACAATCAATGCATTTGACTGATTTTAAGAGTTCGGGATGAATTTGGATTGTTTAGACAACACTTAAACCCGTTTTATCCAAAAACAGGTTTAAACCGAGAAAACAAGCTAAAACAGAGAAAACATTGATTCGAAGCAGTAAACAGCTTTGTTACTCTTTCTAGGGTCAAAATATGTAACAATCCAATGCATTTGACAAATTATAAGAGTTCGGGTTGAATTTGGAGTGTTTAGACAACACTTACCCATTTTGTCCCAAAATAGGCTAAAACCGAGAAAACATTGATTCGAAGCAGTAAACAGCTTTGTTGCTGTTTCTAGGGTCATAATGTGTGACAACCAATGCATTTGACTAATTGTAAGAGTTCGGGATGAATTTGGAGTGTTTTGACAATACTTAAACCCATTTTCTCCAGGCAGAACCGCAAGAAAACATTGATTTGAAACAGTAAACAGCTATGTTACTCTTTCTAGGGTCAAAATATGTAACAATCAATGTATTTGACTAAATATAAGAGTTCGGGTTGAATTTGGAGTGTTTAGACAACACTTATACCCATTTTGTCCCAAAACAGGCTTAAAACGAGAAATCAGGCAAAAACCGAGAAAACATTAATTCAAAGCAGTAAACAGCTTTGATTGTGTTTCTTGGGTCAAAATGTGTGACAATCCAATGCATTAGACTAATTGTAAGAGTTCGGGATGAATTTGGAGTGTTCAAACAACACTTAAACCCGTTTTATCCCGGAACAGGTTAAAACCGAGAAAACACTGATTTGAAATAGTAAACAGCTTTGTTACTATTTCTAGGGTCAGAATGTGTGGCAATCCAATGCATTTGACTGATTGTAAGAGTTCGGGATGAATTTGGAGTGTTTAGACAACACTTAAACCCGTTCTATCCCGGAACAGGCTTAAACCGAGAAAACATTGATTTGAAACAGTAAACATCTATGTTACTCTTTCTAGGGTCAAAATATGTAACAATCCAATGCATTTGACCAATTATAAGAGTTTGGGTTGAATTTGGAGTGTTTAGAAAACACTTATACCCATTTTTACCAAAACAGGCTTAAAACGAGAAAACAGGTAAAACCAGAGAAAACGTTAATTCAAAACAGTAAACAGCTTTGATTGTGTTTCTTGGGTCAAAATGTGTGACAATCCATGCATTAGACTAATTGTAAGAGTTCGGAATGAATTTGGAGTGTTTAGACATCACTTAAACCCGTTTTATCCCGTAACAGGTTAAAACCAGAAAACACTGATTTGAAACAGTAAACAGCTTTGTTACTATTTCTAGGGTCAGAATGTGTGGCAATCAAAGCATTTGACTGATTGTAAGAGTTCGGGATGAATTTGGAGTGTTTAGACAACACTTAAACCCGTTTTCTCCCAAACAGGCTTAAAGAAAAAAACAGGCTAAAACCGAGAGAATACATTGTTTTGAAGCATTAAACAACATTGTTACTCTTTCTAGGGTCAAAATATGTAACAATCCAATGCATTTCACAAATTATAAGAGTTCGGGTTGAATTTGGAGTGTTTAGATAACACTTATACCCATTTTGTCCCAAAACAAGCTAAAACCAAGAAAACATTGATTTGAAGCAGTAAAGCTTTGTTACTTTTTCTAGGCTCAGAATGTGTGACTAACCAATGCATTTTACTCATTGTAAGAGTTCGGGATGAATTTGTAGTGTTTAGACAACACTTAACCCGTTTCATCCCAAAACAGGCTTTCAGAGGCTAAAACCGAGAAAACATTGATTCACAGCAGTAAACAGCTTTGTTACTCTTTCTAGGGTCAAAATATGTAACAATCAATGCATTTGACTAATTGTAAGAGTTTGGGTTGAATTTGGAGTGTGTAGACACCACTTATACCCATTTTGTCCCGAAACAGTCTAAAACCGAGAGAAAACATTGATTCGAAGCAGTAAACAGCATTGTTGCTCTTTCTAGGGTCAAAATATGTAACAATCCAATGCATTTGACAAATTATAAGAGTTCGGGCTGAATTTGGAGTGTTTAGACAACACACCCATTTTGTCCCAAAACAGGCTAAAACAGAAAACATTGATTCGAAGCAGTAAACAGCTTTGTTGCTGTTTCTAGGGTCAGAATATGTGACAACCCAATGCATTTGACTAATTGTAAGAGTTCGGGATGAATTTGGAGTGTTTAGACAACACTTAAACTTTTTTTATAAGACATTCAAACCGAGAAAACATTGATTTGAAACAGTAA
Source organism: Camelina neglecta (assembly GCA_023864065.1). NCBI lineage: Eukaryota > Viridiplantae > Streptophyta > Magnoliopsida > Brassicales > Brassicaceae > Camelina > Camelina neglecta. The sequence continues at coordinate 33,546 of JALDXE010000128.1, forward strand.
ACAGCTATCTTACTGTTTCTAGGGTCAAAGTATGTAACAATCCAATGCAATTGACTAAATATAAGAGTTCGGGTTGAATTTGGAGAGTTTAGACAACACTTATACCCATTTTGTACCAAAAGAGGCTTAAAACGAGAAAAAAGGCTAAAACCGAGAAAACATTAATTCAAAGCAGTAAACAGCTTTGATTGTGTTTCTTGGGTCAAAATTTGTGACAATCCAATGCATTTGGCTAATTGTAAGAGTTCGGGATGAATTTGGAGTGTTTATACAACACTTAACCCGTTTTATCCCACAGGAGCTAAAACCGAGAAAACATTGATTTGTAACAGTAAACAGTTTTGTTACTGTTTCAAGGGTCAGAATGTGTGACAATCCAATGCATTTGACTGATTGTAAGAGTTCGGGATGAAATTGGAGTGTTTAGACAACACTTATACCGATTTTGTCCCAAAACAGGTTAAACTTAGAAACAAGCTAAAACCGAGAAAAACATTGATTCGAAGCAGTAAACAGCATTGTTACTCTTTCTAGGGTCGAAATATGTAACAATCAATATAAGAGTTCGGGTTGAATTTGGAGTGTTTAGATACCACTTATACCCATTTTGTCCCGAAACAGGCTAAAACAGAAACATTGATTCCAAGCAGTAAACATTACTGTTTCTAGGGTCGGAATGTGTGACTAACCAATGCATTTGACTAATTGTAAAAGTTCGATGAATTTGTAGTGTTTAGACAACACTTAACCCGTTTTATCCCAAAATAGGCTAAAACCGACAAGACGTTGATTCGAAGCAGTAAACAGTTTTGTTACTCTTTCTAAGGTCAAAATATATAACAATCCAATGCATTTGACTAATTATAAGAGTTCGGGCTGAATTTGGAGTGTTTAGACAACACTAAACCCGTTTTATCCCAAAACAGGCTTAAACCGAGAAAACAAGCTAAAACAGAGAAAACATTGATTCAAGCAGTAAACAGCTTTGTTACTCTTTCTAGGGTCAAAATATGTAACAATCCAATGCATTTGAAAAATTATAAGAGTTCGGGTTGAATTTGAGTGTTTAGGCAACACTTATACATTTTGTCCCAAAACAAGCTAAAACAGAAAACATTGATTCGAAGCAGTAAACAGCTTTGTTGCTGTTTCCAGGGTCAGAATGTGTGACAACCAATGCATTTGACTAATAGTAAGAGTTCGAATAAATTTGGAGTGTTTAGACAACACTTAAACCCGTTTTATCGGCATAGGCTAAAACAGAAAACATTGATTTGAAACAGTAAACAGCTATGTTACTCTTTCTAGGGTCAAAATATGTAACAATCCAATGCATTTGACTAATTATAAGAGTTCGGGTTGAATTTGGAGTGTTTAGACAACACTTATACCCATTTTGTCCCAAGAGGCTTAAAACGAGAAAAGGCTAAAACCGAGAAAAATTAATTCAAAGCAGTAAACAGCTTTGATTGTGTTTTGGGTCAAAATGTTTGACAATCCAATGCATTAGACTAATTGTAAGAGTTCGGGATGAATTTGGAGTGTTTAGAGAACACTTAAACCCGTTTTATCGAACAGGTTAAAACCGAAAACACTGATTTGAAACAGTAAACAGCTTTGTTACTATTTCTAGGGTCAGAATGTGTGGCAATCCAATGCATTTGACTGATTGTAAGAGTTCGGGATGAATTTGGAGTGTTTAGACAACACTTAAACCCGTTTATCCCAAAACATGCTTAAACAGAAAACAAGCTAAAAGAGAGAAAACATTGGTTGAAGCAGTAAACAGCTTTGTTGCTCTTTCTAGGGTCAAAATATGTAACAATCCAATGCATTTGACAAATTATAAGAGTTCGGGTTGAATTTGGAGTGTTTAGACAATACTTTTACCCATTTTGTCCCAAAACATACTAAAACCTAGAAAACATTGATTTGAAGCAGTAAACAGCTTTGTTGCTGTTTCTAGGGTCAGAATGTGTGACAACCAAATGCATTTGACTAATTGTAAGAGTTCGGGATGAATTTAGAGTGTTTAGACAACACTTATACCCATTTTCCCAAAACAGGCTAAAACCGAGAAAACATTGATTTGAAACAGTAAACAGCTATGTTACTGTTTCTAGGGTCAAATGTGTGACTAACCAATGCATTTGACTAATTGTAAGAGTTCAGGATGAATTTGTAGTGTTTAGACAACACTTAACGTTTTATCCCAAAATAGGCTAAACCGAGAACATTGATTCGAATCAGTAAACAGCTTTGTTACTCTTTCTAGGGTCAAAATATGTAACATTCCAATACATTTGACTAATTATAAGAGTTCAGGTTGAATTTGGAGTGTTTAGACAACACTTATACCCATTTTGTCCCAAAACAGGCTAAAACCAGAAAACATTGATTCGAAGCAGTAAACAGCTTTGTTACTGTTTCTAGGGTCAGAAAGTGTGACAACCCAATGCTTTTGACTAATTGTAAGAGTTCGGGATGAATTTGGAGTGTTTAGACAACACTTAACCCATTTTATCTGGAACAGAGCTAAAACGAGAAGACATTGATTTGAAACAGTAAACAGCTTTGTTACTGTTTCTAGGGTCAGAATGTGCGACAATCCAATGCATTTAACTGATTGTAAGAGTTCGGGATGAATTTGGATTGTTTGGACAACACTTAAACCCGTTTTATCCCAAAACAGGTTTAAACAGAAAACAATAAAAGAGAAAACATTGATTCGAAGCAGTAAACAGCTTTGTTGCTCTTTCTAGGGTCAAAATATGTAACAATCCAATGCATTTGAAAAATTATAAGAGTTCGGGTTGAATTTGGAGTGTTTAGACAACACTTACCCATTTTGTCCCTAAACAGGCTAAAACCAAGAAAACATTGATTCGAAGCAGTAAACAGCTTTGTTGCTGTTTCTAGGGTCAGAATGTGTGACAACAATGCATTTGACTAATTGTAAGAGTTCGGGATGAATTTAGAGTGTTTAGACAACACTTATACCCATTTTGCCCAAACCAGGCTAAAACAGAGCATTGATTTGAAGCAGTAAAAGCTTTGTTATTGTTTCTAGGGTCAGAATGTGTGACTAACCAATGCATTTGACTAATTGTAAGAGTTCAGGATGAATTTGTAGTGTTTAGACAACACTTAACCCGTTTTATCCCATAATAGGCTAAACGAGAAGACATTGATTCGAATCAGTAAACAGCTTTGTTACTCTTTCTAGGGTCAAAATATGTAACAATCCAATGCATTTGATAAATTATAACAGTTCGGGTTGAATTTGGAGTGTTTAGACAACACTTATACCCATTTTGTCCCAAAATAGGCTAAAACCGAGAAAACATTGATTCGAAGCAGTAAACAGCTTTGTTGCTGATCCTAGGGTCAGAATGTGTGACAACCCAATGCATTTGACTAATTGTAAGAGTTCGGGATGAACTTGGAGTGTTTAGACAACACCCGTTTATCCCAAAATAGGCTAAAACCGAGAAGACATTGATTTGAAGCAGTAAACAGGTTTGTTACTCTTTCTAGGGTCAAAATATGTAACAATCAATGCATTTGACTAATTATAAGACTTGGGTTGAATTTGGAGTGTTTAGAAAACACTTATACCCATGTTGTCCCAAAACAGGCTTAAAAGCGAAAATAGGCTAAAACAGAAAACGTTAATTTAGAGCAGTAAACAGCTTTGATTGTGTTTCTTGGGTCAAAATTTGTGACAATCCAATGCATTTGGCTAATTGTAAGAGTTCGGGATGAATTTGGAGTGTTTAGACAACACTTAAACCCGTTTTATCCCGGAACAGGCTAAAACCGAGAAAACATTGATTTGAAACAGTAAACAGCTTTGTTACTGTTTCAAGGGTCAAATGTGTGACAATCCAATGCATTTGACTGATTGTAAGAGTTCGGGATGAATTTGGAGTGTTTAAACAACACTTATACCGATTTTGTCCCAAAACAGGTTTAAAATGAGAAAATAAGCAAAACCGAGAAAAAACATTGATTCAAAGCAGTAAACAGCATTGTTACTCTTTCTAGGGTCAAATATGTAACAATCAAATGCATTTGACTAATTATAAGAGTTCGGGTTGAATTTGGAGTGCTTAGACACCACTTATACCAATTTTGTCCCGAAACAGGCTAAAACCGAGAAAACATTGATTCCAAGCAGTAAAAGCTTTGTTACTGTTTCTAGGGTCATAATGTGTGACTAACCAATGCATTTGACTAATTGTAAGAGTTTATGATGAATATGTAGTGTTTAGACAACACTTGTTTATCCCAAAATAGGCTAAAACCGAGAAGACATTGATTTGAAGCAGTAAACAGGTTTGTTACTCTTTCTAGGGTCAAAATATGTAACAATCCAATGCATTTGACTAATTATAAGACTTCGGGTTGAATTTGGAGTGTTTAGAAAACACTTATACCCATGTTGTCCCAAAACAGGCTTAAAACGAGAAAATAGGCTAAAACCGAGAAAACGTTAATTCAGAGCAGTAAACAGCTTTGATTGTGTTTCTTGGGTCAAAATGTGACAATTCAATGCATTAGACTAATTGTAAGAGTTCGGGATGAATTTGGAGTGTTTAGACATTACTTAAACCGTTTATCCGGCAGGTTAAAGAAAACGATTGAAACAGTAAACAGCTTTGTTACTATTTCTAGGGTCTGAATGTGTGGCAATCCAATGCATTTGACTGATTGTAGGAGTTCGGGATGAATTTGGAGTGTTTAGACAACACTTAAACCCGTTTCATCCCAAAACAGGCAAACCGAGAAAACAAGCTAAAACCAGAGAAAACATTGATTCGAAGCAGTAAACAGCATTGTTACTCTTTCTAGGGTCAAAATATGTAACAATCCAATGCATTTGACAAATTATAAGAGTTCGGGTTGAATTTGAGAGTGTTTAGACAACACTTATACACATTTTGTCCCAAAACAAGCTAAAACCGAGAAAACATTGATTGCAGTAAACAGCTTTGTTTCTGTTTCTAGGGTCAGAATGTGTGACAACCAATGCATTTGACTAATAGTAAGAGTTCGGGATAAATTTGGAGTGTTTAGACAACACTTAAACCCGTTTTATCCGACATAGGCTAAAACCGAGAAAACATTGATTTGAAAACAGTAACTATGTTACTCTTTCTAGGGTCAAAATATGTAACAATCCAATGCATTTGACTAATTATAAGAGTTCGGGTTGAATTTGGAGTGTTTAGACAACACTTATACCCATTTTGTCCCAAAGAGGCTTAAAACGAGAAAACAGGCTTAAACCGAGAAAACATTAATTCAAAGCAGTAAACAGCTTTGATTGTGTTTTTTGGTCAAAATATGTGACAATCCAATGCATTAGAGTAATTGTAAGAGTTCGGGATGGATTTGGAGTGTTTAGAGAACACTTAAACCCGTTTTATCGAAACAGGTTAAAACCAGAAAACACTGATTTGAAACAGTAAACAGCTTTGTTACTATTTCTAGATTCAGAATGTGTGGCAATCCAATGCATTTGACTGATTGTAAGAGTTCGGGATGAATTTGGAGTGTTTAGACAACACTTAAACCCGTTTTATCCCAAAACAGGCTTCAACCGAGAAAACAAGCTAAAACAGAGAAAACATTGGTTCGAAACAGTAAACAGCTTTGTTGCTCTTTCTAGGGTCAAAATATGTAACAACCCAATGCATTTGACTAATTATAAGATTTCGGGTTGAATTTGGAGTGTTTAGACAACACTTTTGCCCATTTTGTCCCAAAACATGCTTAAAACGAGAAAAAAGGCTAAAACCGAGAAAACATTAATTCAAACTAGTAAACAGCTTTGATTGTGTTTCTTGGGTCAAAATGTGTGACAATCGAATGCATTTGACTAATTATAAGAGTTCGGGATGAATTTGGGGTGTTTATAAAACACTAAACCCGTTTATCCCAGAACAGGCTAAAACCGTGAAAACATTGATTTGAAACAGTAAACAGCTTCCGTTTCTAGGGTCAGAATGTGTGACAATCCATTGCATTTGACTGATTGTAAGAGTTCGGGATGAATTTGGAGTGTTTAGACAACACAAACCCATTTTATCCCAAAACAGGCTTAAACCAAGAAAACAAGCTAAAACTGAGAAAACATTGATTCGAAGCAGTAAACAGCTATGGTACTCTTTCTAGGGTCAAAATATGTAACAATCCAATGAATTTGACAAATTATAAAAGTTCGAGTTGAATTTGGAGTGTTTAGACAACACTTATACCCATTTTGTCCCTAAACAGGCTAAAACCGAGAAAACATTGATTCGAAGCGGTAAACAGCTTTGTTGCTGTTTCTAGGGTCAGAATGTGTGACAACCCAATTCATTTGACTAATAGTAAGAGTTTGGGATGAATTTGGAGTGTGTAGACAACACTTAAACCCGTTTTATCCCAAAATAGGCTAAACCGAGAAGACATTGATTCAAATCAGTAAACAGCTTTGTTACTCTTTCTAGGGTCAAAATATGTAACAATCCAATGCATTTGACTAATTATAAGAGAGTAGGTTGAATTTGGAGTGTTTAGACAACACTTAAACCCATTTTGTCCTAAAACAGGCTAAAACCAAGAAAACATTTATTCGAAGCAGTAAACAGCTTTGTTACTGTTTCTAGGGTCAGAATGTGTGACAACCCAATGCATTTGACTAATTATAAGAGTTCGGGATGAATTTGGAGTGTTTAGACAACACTTAAACCCGTTTAATCCCGGAACAGGCTAAAACTGGGAAAACATTGATTTGAAACAGTAAACAGCCTTGTTATGGTTTCAGGGTCAGAATGTGTGACTAACCAATGCATTTGACTAATTGTAAGAGTTCGGATGAATTTTTAGTGTTTAGACAACACATAAACCCGTTTTATTCCAAAACATGCTTAAACAGAAAACAGGCTAAAACCAAGAAAACATTGATTCGAAGCAGTAAACAGTTCTGTTACTCTTTCTAGGGTCAAAATATGTAACAATCCAATGCATTTGTCTAATTATAAGAGTTTGGGTTGAATTTGGAGTGTTTAGACAACACTTAAACCCGTTTTATCCCAGAACAGGCTAAAACCGAGAAGACATTGATTTGAAGCAGTAAAGCTTTGTTACTGTTTCTAGGGTCAGAATGTGTGACTAACCAATGCATTTGACTAATTGTAAGAGTTCGGGATGAACTTGTAGTGTTTAGACAACACTTAACCCGTTTTATCCCAAAATAGGCTAAAACCGAGAAGACATTGATTCGAAGCAGTAAACTGCTTTGTTACTCTTTCTAAGGTTAAAATATGTAACAATCCATGCATTTGACTAATTATAAGAGTTCGGGTTGAATTTGGAGTGTTTAGATAACACTTATACCCATTTTGTCGAAAACAGGCTAAAACCAGAAAACATTGATTTGAAACAGTAAACAGCTTTGTTACTGTTTCTAGGGTCAGAATGTGTGACAACCCAATGCATTTTACTAATTGTAAGAGTTTGGGATGAATTTGGAGTGTTTAGACAACACTTAAACCCGTTTTATCCCGGAAAGGTTAAAACAGAAAACATTGATTTGAAACAGTAAACAGCCTTCTTACTGTTTCCAGGGTCAGAATGTGTGACAATCCAATGCATTTGACTGATTTTAAGAGTTTGGAATGAATTTGGATTGTTTAGACAACACTTAAACCCGTTTTATCCCAATACAGGTTTAAACCGAGAAAACAAGCTAAAACGGAGAGAAAACATTGATTCGAAGCAGTAAACAGCTTTGTTGCTCTTTCTAGGGTCAAAATATGTAAATCCAATGCATTTGACAAATTATAAGAGTTCGGGTTGAATTTGGAGTGTTTAGACAACACTTTTACCCATTTGTCCCAAAACAGCCTAAAACCAGAAAACATTGATTCGAAGCAGTAAACAGCTTTGTTGCTGTTTCTAGGGTCAAATGTGTGACAACCCAATGCATTTGACTAATTGTAAGAGTTCGGGATGAATTTGGAGTGTTTAGACAACACTTAAACCCGTTTTATCCCGAATTAGGCTAAAACCGAGAAAACATTGATTTGAAACAGTAAACATCTATGTTACTCTTTCTAGGGTCAAAATATGTAACAATCCAATGCATTTGACTAAATATAAGAGTTCGGGTTGAATTTGGAGTGTTTAGACAACACTTATACCCATTTTGTCCCAAAAAGGCTTAAAACAAGAAAACAGGCTAAAACCGAGAAAACATTAATTCAAAGCAGTAAACAGCTTTGATTGTTTCTTGGGTCAAAATGTGTGACAGTCCAATGCATTTGACTAATTGTAAGAGTTCAGGATGAATTTGGAGTGTTTAGAAAACACTTAAACAGATTTATCGGAACAGTTAAAGAAAACATTGATTTGAAACATTAAACAGCTTTGTTACTGTTCTAAGGTCAGAATGTGTGACAATCCATTACATTTGACTGATTGTAAGATCGGGATGAATTTGGAGTGTTTAGACAACACTTAAACCCGTTTTATCCCAAAACAGGCTTAAACCGAGAAAACACTGATTTGAAACAGTAAACAGCTATGTTACTCTTTCTAGGGTCAAAATATGTAACAATCAATGCATTTGACTAATTATAAGAGTTCGGGTTAAATTTGGAGTGTTTAGACAACACTTATACCCATTTTGTCCCAAAACAGGCTTAAAAAGAGAAAACAGGCTAAAACCAAGAAAACATTAATTCAAAGCAGTAAACAGCTTTGATTGTGTTTCTTGGGTCAAAATGTGTGACAATCCAATGCATTAGACTAATTATAAGAGTTCGGGATGAATTTGGAGTGTTTAGACAACACTTAAACCCGTTTTATCCGGAACAGGTTAAAAACGAGAAAACACTGATTTGAAACAGTAAACAGCTTTGTTACAATTTCTAGGGTTAGAATGTGTGGCAATCTAATGCATTTGACTAATTAACAGTTCGGGATGAATTTGGAGTGTTTAGACAACACTTAAACCCGTTTTATCCCAAAACAGGTTAAAACCAAGAAAACACTGATTTAAAACAGTAAACAGTTTGTTACTATTTCTAGGGTCAGAATGTGTGGCAATCCAATGCATTTGACTGATTGTAAGAGTTTGGGATGAATTTTGAGTGTTTAGACAACACTTAAACTCGTTTTATCCCAAAATAGGCTTAAACCGAAAACAAGCTAAAACAGAGAAAACATTGATTCGAAGCAGTAAACAGCTTTGTTACTATTTCTAGGGTGAAAATATGTAACAATCCACATTTGACAAATTATAAGAGTTCGGAATTTGGAGTGTTTAGACAACACTTATACCCATTTTGTCCCAAAACAGGCAAAAACCGAGAAAACATTAATTCAAAGCAGTAAACAGCTTTGATTGTGTTTCTTGGATCAAAATATGTAAAATCCAATGCATTAGACTAATTGTAAGAGTTCGGGATGAATTTGGAGTGTTTAGACAACACTTAAACCCGTTTTATTCGAACAGGTTAAAACCGAGAAAATACTGATTTGAAACAGTAAACAGCTTTGTTACTATTTCTAGGGTCAGAATGTGTGGCAATCTAATGCATTTGACTGATTGTAACAGTTTGGGATGAATTTGGAGTGTTTAGACAACACTTAAACCCGTTTTATCCAAAACAGCTTCAGCAGAGAAAACAGCTAAAACGAGAAAACATTGGTTCGAAACAGTAAACAGCTTTGTTTGCTCTTTCTAGGGTCAAAATATGTAACAATCCAATGCATTTGACTAATTATAAGATTTGGGTTGAATTTGGAGTGTTTAGACAACACTTGCCCATTTGTCCCAAAACATGCTAAAACGAGAAAACAGGCTAAAACCGAGAAAACATTAATTCAAACTAGTAAACAGCTTTGATTGTGTTTCTTGGGTCAAAATGTGTGACAGTCGAATGCATTTGACTAATTATAAGAGTTCGGGATGAATTTGGGGTGTTTATAAAACACTTAAACCCGTTTATCCGAACAGGCTAAAACCGTGAAAACATTGATTTGAAAAGTAGCAGCTTTGTGCGTTTCTAGGGTCAGAATGTGTGACAATCCATTGCATTTGACTGATTGTAAGAGTTCGGGATGAATTTGGAGTGTTTAGACAACACTTAAACCCATTTTATCCCAAAACAGGCTTAAACCAAGAAAACAAGCTAAAACTGAGAGAAAACATTGATTCGAAGCAGTAAACAGCTTTGTTACTCTTTCTAGGGTCAAAATATGTAACAATCAATGAATTTGACAAATTATAAAAGTTCGAGTTGAATTTGGAGTGTTTCGACAACACTTATACCCATTTTGTCCCTAAACAGGCTAAAACAGAAAACATTGATTCGAAGCAGTAAACAGCTTTGTTGCTGTTTCTAGGGTCAGAATGTGTGACAACCCAATTCATTTGACTAATAGTAAGAGTTTGGGATGAATTTGGAGTGTGTAGACAACACTTAAACCCGTTTTATCCCAAAATAGGCTAAACCGAGAAGACATTGATTCAAATCAGTAAACAGCTTTGTTACTCTTTCTAGGGTCAAAATATGTAACAATCAATGCATTTGACTAATTATAAGAGTAGGTTGAATTTGGAGTGTTTAGACAACACTTATACCCATTTTGTCCTAAAACAGGCTAAAACCAGAGAAAACATTGATTCGAAGCAGTAAACAACTTTGTTACTGTTTCTAGGGTCAGAATGTGTGACAACCAATGCATTTGACTAATTATAAGAGTTCGGATGAATTTGGAGTGTTTAGACAACACTTAAACCCGTTTAATCCGGAACAGGCTAAAACTGGGAAAACATTGATTTGAAACAGTAAACAGCCTTGTTATGGTTTCAGGTCAGAATGTGTGACTAACCAATGCATTTGACTAGTAAGAGTTCAGGATGAATTTTAGTGTTTAGACAACATAAACCCGTTTTATTCAAAACATGCTTAAACCGAGAAAACAGGCTAAAACCAGAAAACATTGATTCGAAGCAGTAAACAGTTCATTACTCTTTCTAGGGTCAAAATATGTAACAATCCATTTTGTCTACTTATAAGAGTTTGGGTTGAATTTGGAGTGTTTAGACAACACTTAAACCCGTTTTATCGAAAGGCTAAAACAGAAGACATTGATTTGAAGCAGTAAAAAGCTTTGTTACTGTTTCTAGGGTCAGAATGTGTGACAACCAATGCATTTGACTAATTGTAAGAGTTCGGGATGAACTTGTAGTGTTTAGACAACACTTAACCATTTTATCCCAAAATAGGCTAAAACAGAAGACATTGATTCGAAGGTAAACTGCTTTGTTACTCTTTCTAGGTTAAAATATGTAACAATCCAATGCATTTGACTAATTATAAGAGTTCGGGTTGAATTTGGAGTGTTTAGATAACACTTATACCCATTTTGTCCGAAAACAGGCTAAAACCAAGAAAACATTGATTTGAAGCAGTAAACAGCTTTGTTACTGTTTCTAGGGTCAGAATGTGTGACAACCCAATGCATTTACTAATTGTAAGAGTTTGGGATGAATTTGGAGTGTTTAGACAACACTTAAACCCGTTTTATCCGGAACAGAGTTAAAACAGAAAACATTGATTTGAAACAGTAAACAGCCTTCTTACTGTTTCCAGGTCAGAAATGTGTGACAATCCAATGCATTTGACTGATTTTAAGAGTTTGGAATGAATTTGGATTGTTTAGACAACATAAACCCGTTTTATCCCAATACAGGTTTAAACCGAGAAAACAAGCTAAAACCGAGAGAAAACATTGATTCGAAGCAGTAAACAGCTTTGTTGCTCTTTCTAGGGTCAAAATATGTAAATCCAATGCATTTGACAAATTATAAGAGTTCGGGTTGAATTTGGAGTGTTTAGACAACACTTTTACCCATTTTGTCCCAAAACAGCCTAAAACAGAAACATTGATTGAAGCAGTAAACAGCTTTGTTGCTGTTTCTAGGGTCAGAATGTGTGACAATCCAATGCATTTGACTAATTGTAAGAGTTCGGGATGAATTTGGAGTGTTTAGAAACACTTAAGCCTTTTATCCTTAGGCTAAAACCAGAAAACATTGATTTGAAACAGTAAACATCTATGTTACTCTTTCTAGGGTCAAAATATGTAACAATCTAATGCATTTGACTAAATATAAGAGTTCGGGTTGAATTTGGAGTGTTTAGACAACACTTATACCCATTTTGTCCCAAAAAAGGCTTAAAACAAGAAAACAGGCTAAAACGAGAACATTAATTCAAAGCAGTAAACAGCTTTGATTGTGTTTCTGGGTCAATGTGTGATCAAATGCATTTGACTAATTGTAAGAGTTCAGGATGAATTTGGAGTGTTTAGAAAACACTTAAACCAGTTTATCCCGAACAGGTTAAAACCAGAAAACATTGATTTGAAACATTAAACAGCTTTGTTACTGTTCCTAAGGTCAGAATGTGTGACAATCCATTACATTTGACTGATTGTAAGAGATCGGGATGAATTTGGAGTGTTTAAACAACACTTAAACCCGTTTTATCCCAAAAAGGCTTAAGCAGAAAACACTGATTTGAAACAGTAAACAGCTATGTTACTCTTTCTAGGGTCAAAATATGTAACAATCAATGCATTTGACTAATTATAAGAGTTCGGGTTAAATTTGGAGTGTTTAGACAACACTTATACCCATTTTGTCCCAAAACAGGCTTAAAACGAGAAAACAGGCTAAAACCAGAAAACATTAATTCAAAGCAGTAAACAGCTTTGATTGTGTTTCTTGGGTCAAAATGTGTGACAATCCAATGCATTAGACTAATTATAAGAGTTCGGGATGAATTTGGAGTGTTTAGACAACACTTAAACCCGTTTTATCCCGAACAGGTTAAAAACGAAAACACTGATTTGAAACAGTAAACAGCTTTGTTACAATTTCTAGGGTTAGAATGTGTGGCAATCTAATGCATTTGACTGATTGTAACAGTTCGGGATGAATTTGGAGTGTTTAGACAACACTTAAACCGTTTTATCCCAGAACAGGTTAAAACCAAGAAAACATTGATTTGAAACAGTAAACAGTTTTGTTACTATTTCTAGGGTCAGAATGTGTGGCAATCAATGCATTTGACTGATTGTAAGAGTTTGGGATGAATTTTGAGTGTTTAGACAACACTTAAACTCGTTTTATCCCAAAATAGCTAAACAGAAAACAGCTAAAACCGAGAGAAAACATTGATTCGAAGCAGTAAACAGCTTTGTTACTATTTCTAGGGTCAAAATATGTAACAATCCAATGCATTTGACAAATTATAAGAGTTCGGGTTGAATTTGGAGTGTTTAGACAACACTTATACCCATTTTGTCCCAAAACAGGCTAAAACCGAGAACATTGATTCGAAGCAGTAAACAGCTTTGTTGCTGTTTCTAGGGTCAGTATGTGTGACAATCCAAAGCATTTGACTAATTGTAAGAGTTCGGAATGAATTTGGAGTGTTTAGACAACACTTAAACCCGTTTTATCGGCTAAAACCGAGAAAAACATTGATTTGAAACAGTAAACAGGTATGTTACTCTTTCTAGGGTCAAAATATGTAACAATCAATGCATTTGACTAATTATAAGAGTTCGGGTTGAATTTGGAGTGTTTAGACAACACTTATACCTATTTTGTCCCAAAACAGGCTTAAAACGAGAAAACAGGCTAAAAGAAAAACAGGCAAAAACCGTTGATTAATTCAAAGCAGTAAACAGCTTTGATTGTGTTTCTTGGATCAAAATATGTGAAATCCAATGCATTAGACTAATTGTAAGAGTTCGGGATGAATTTGGAGTGTTTAGACAACACTTAAACCCGTTTTATCCGAAACAGGTTAAAACCGAGAAAACATTGATTTGAAACAGTAAACAGCTTTGTTACTATTTCTAGGGTCAGAATGTGGCAATCTAATGCATTTGACTAATTGTAACAGTTTGGGATGAATTTGGAGTGTTTAGACAACACTTAAACCCGTTTTATCCCAAAACAGGCTTAAACGAGAAAACAAGCTCAAACCGAGAAAACATTGATTGAAGCAGTAAACAGCTTTGTTACTCTTTCTAGGGCAAAATATGTAACAATCCAATGCATTAGGCAAATTATAAGAGTTCGGGTTAAATTTGGAGTGTTTAGACAACACGTATACCCATTTTGTCCCAAAACAGGCTAAAACCGAAAACATTGATTCGAAGCAGTAAACAGCTTTGTTGCTGTTTCTAGGGTCAGAATGTGTGACAATCCAAAGCATTTGACTAATTGTAAGAGTTTGGAATGAATTTGGAGTGTTTAGACAACACTTAAACCCGTTTTATCCCAAAACAGGCTTAAAGAGAAAATAAGCTAAAACCGAGAGAAACATTGATTTGAAACAGTAAACAGCTATGTTACTCTTTCTAGTTCAAAATATGTAACAATCAATGCATTTGACTAATTATAAGAGTTCGGGTTGAATTTGGAGTGTTTAGACAACACTTATACCCATTTTGTCCCAAAACAGGCTTAAAGCGACAAAACCGGCTAAAACCAAAAACATAAATTCAAAGCAGTAAACAGCTTTGATTGTGTTTCTTGGGTTAAATGTGTGACAATCCAATGCATTAGACTAATTGTAAGAGTTCGGATGAATTTGGAGTGTTTAGACAACACTTAAACCCGTTTTATCCCAACAGTTAAAACCAAGAAAACACTGATTTGAAACAGTAAACAGCTTTGTTACTATATCTAGGGTCAGAATGTGTGGCAATCAATGCATTTGACTGATGGTAAGAGTTTTGGGATGAATTTTGAGTGTTTAGACAACACTTAAACTCGTTTTATCCCAAAAGAGGCTTAAACCAAGAAAACAAGCTAAAACCGAGAGAAAACATTGATTCGAAGCAGTGAACAGCTTTGTACTCTTTCTAGGGTCAAAATATGTAACAATCCAATGCATTTGACAAATTATAAAGTTTGAGTTGAATTTGGAGTGTTTAGACAACACTTATACCCATTTTGTCCTAAAACAGGCTTAAACGAGAAAACAGGCTAAAACCAAGAAAACATTAATTCAAAGCAGTAAACAGCTTTGATTGTGTTTCTTGGGTCAAAATGTGTGACAATCCAATGCATTAGACTAATTGTAAGAGTGGGATGAATTTGGAGTGTTTAGACAACACATAAACCGTTTTATCCCGAAACAGGTTAAAACCGAGAAAACATTGATTTGAAGCAGTAAACAGCTTTGTTACTATTTCTAGGGTCAGAATGTGAGGCAATCCAATGCATTTGACTGATTGTAAGAGTTCGGGATGAATTTGGGGTGTTTAAACAACACTTAAACCCGTTTTATCCCAAAACATGCTTAAACCAGAAAACAAGCTAAAACAGAGAAAACATTGATTCGAAGCAGTAAACAGTTCTGTTTCTCTTTCGAGGTCAAAATATGTAACAATCTAATGCATTTGACAAATTATAAAAGTTCGAGTTGAATTTGGAGTGTTTAGACAACAATTATACCCATTTTGTCCCAAAACAGGCTAAAACCGAGAAGACATGATTTCAAGCAGTAAAAAGCTTTGTTACTGTTTCTAAGGTCAGAATATGTGACTAACCAATGCATTTGACTAATTGTAAGAGTTCGGATGAATTTGTAGTGTTTAGACAACACTTAACCCGTTTATCAAAAAGGCTAAAACCGAGAAGCATTGATTGAAGCAGTAAACTGCTTTGTTACTCTTTCTAAGGTTAAAATATGTAACAATCCAATGCATTTGACTAATTATAAGAGTTCGGTTGAATTTGGAGTGTTTAGACAACACTTATACCCATTTTGTCCGAAAGAGGCTTAAACCAAGAAAACATTGATTTGAAGCAGTAAACAGCTTTGTTACTGTTTCTAGGGTCAGAAATGTGTGACAATCCAATGCATTTGACTAATTGTAAGAGTTTGGGATGAATTTAAAGTGTTTAGACACTTAAACCCGTTTTATCCCAGGAACAGGCTAAAACCGAGAACTTGATTTGAAACAGTAAACAGCTTTGTTACTGTTTTTAGGGTCAGAATGTGTGACAATCCAATGCATTTGACTAATTTTAAGAGTTTGGGATGAATTTGGATTGTGTAGACAACACTTAAACCCGTTTTATCCCAATACAGGTTTAAACGAGAAAACAAGCTATAACAGAGAAAACGATTGACAGTAAACAGCTATGTTACTTTTCTAGGGTCAAAATATGTAACAATCCAATGCATTTGACAAATTATAAGAGTTCGGGTTGAATTTGGAGTGTTTAGACAACACTTATACCCATTTTGTCCCAAAATAGGCTAAAACAGCATTGATTGAGAAGCAGTAAATAGCTTTGTTGCTGTTTAGGGTCAGAATGTGTGACAATCCAATGCATTTGACTAATTGTAAGAGTTCAGGATGAATTTGGAGTGTTTAGACAACCCTTAAACCCGTTGTATCCAGAACAGGCTAAAACCGAAAAACATTGATTTGAAACAGTAAACAGGTATGTTACTCTTTCTAGGGTCAAAATATGTAACAATCCAATGCATTTGACTAATTATAAGAGTTCGGGTTGAATTTGGAGTGTTTAGACAACACTTACCTATTTTGTCCCAAAACAGGCTTAAAACGAGAAAACAGGCTAAAACCGAAAAAACAGGCTAAAACGAGAAAACATTAATTCAAAGCAGTAACAGCTTTGATTGTGTTTCTTGGATCAAAATATGTGAAAATCCAATGCATTAGACTAATTATAAGAGTTCGGGATGAATTTGGAGTGTTTAGACAACACTTAAACCCGTTTTATCCCGGAACAGGTTAAAACCGAGAAAACACTGATTTGAAACAGTAAACAGCTTTGTTACTGTTTCTAGGGTCAGAATGTGTGCCAATCTAATGCATTTGACTAATTGTAACAGTTTGGGATGAATTTGGAGTGTTTAGACAACACTAAAACCCGTTTTATCCCAAAACAGGCTTAAACCGAGAAAGCTAAAACCGAGAGAAAACATTGATTCGAAGCAGTAAACAGCTATGTTACTCTTTCTAGGGTCAAAATATGTAACAATCCAATGCATTAGGCAAATTATAAGAGTTCGGGTTAAATTTGGAGTGTTTAGACAACACTTATACCCATTTTGTCCCAAAACAGGCTAAAACCGAGAAAACATTGATTCGAAGCAGTAAACAGCTTTGTTGCTGTTTCTAGGGTCAGAATGTGTGACAATCCAAAGCATTTGACTAATTGTAAGAGTTCGGGATGAATTTGGAGTGTTTAGACAACACTTAAACCCGTTTTATCCCAAAACAGGCTTAAACGAGAAAACAAGCTAAAACCGAGAGAAAACATTGATTTGAAACAGTAAACAGCTATGTTACTCTTCTAGGTTCAAAATATGTAACAATCAATGCATTTGACTAATTATAAGAGTTCGGTTGAATTTGGAGTGTTTAGACAACACTTATACCCATTTTGTCCCAAAACAGGCTTAAACGACAAACAGGCTAAAACCAAAACATAAATTCAAAGCAAAACAGCTTTGATTGTGTTTCTAGGGTTAAAATGTGTGACAATCCAATGCATTAGACTAATTGTAAGAGTTCGGGATGAATTTGGAGTGTTTAGACAACACTTAAACCCGTTTTATCCGAAACAGGTTAAAACCAAGAACACTGATTTGAAACAGTAAATAATTTTGTTACTATTTCTAGGGTCAGAATGTGTGGCAATCAATGCATTTGACTGATTGTAAGAGTTTTGGGATGAATTTTGAGTGTTTAGACAACACTTAAACTCGTTTTATCCCAAAAGAGGCAAACCAGAAAACAAGCTAAAACCGAGAGAAACCATTGATTCGAAGCAGTAAACAGCTTGTTACTCTTTCTAGGGTCAAAATATGTAACAATCCAATGCATTTGACAAATTATAAAAGTTCGAGTTGAATTTGGAGTGTTTAGACAACACTTATACCCATTTTGTCCTAAAACAGGAAGCTTGAGAAAACAGGCTAAAACCAAGAAAACATTAATTCAAAGCAGTAAACAGCTTTGATTGTGTTTCTGGTCAAAATGTGTGACAATCCAATGCATTAGACTAATTGTAAGAGTTCGGGATGAATTTGGAGTGTTTAGACAACACTTAAACCATTTTATCCCAGAACAGGTTAAAACAGAGAAAACATTGATTTGAAACAGTAAACAGCTTTGTTACTATTTCTAGGGTCAGAATATGTGGCAATCCAATGCATTTGACTAATTGTAAGAGTTCGGGATGAATTTGGGGTGTTTAAACAACACTTAAACCCGTTTTATCCCAAAACATGCTTAAACCAAGAAAACAAGCTAAAAGAGAAAACATTGATTCGAAGCAGTAAACAGTTCTGTTTCTCTTTGAGGGTCAAAATATGTAACAATCCAATGCATTTGACAAATTATAAAAGTTCGAGTTGAATTTGGAGTGTTTAGACAACAATTATACCCATTTTGTCCCAAAACAGGCTAAAACCGAGAACATTGATTTCAAGCAGTAAAAGCTTTGTTACTGTTTCTAAGGTCAGAATATGTGACTAACCAATGCATTTGACTAATTGTAAGAGTTCGGGATGAATTTGTAGTGTTTAGACAACACTTAACCCCGTTTTATCACAAAAAAGGCTAAAACCGAGAAGACATTGATTCGAAGCAGTAAACTGCTTTGTTACTCTTTCTAAGGTTAAAATATGTAACAATCCAATGCATTTGACTAATTATAAGAGTTCGGGTTGAATTTGGAGTGTTTAGACAACACTTATACCCATTTTGTCGAAAACAGGCTTAAACCAAGAAAACATTGATTTGAAGCAGTAAACAGCTTTGTTACTGTTTCTAGGGTCAGAATGTGTGACAATGCATTTGACTAATTGTAAGAGTTTGGGATGAATTTAAAGTGTTTAGACAACACTTAAACCCGTTTATCCCGGAACAGGCTAAAACCGAGAAAACACTGATTTGAAACAGTAAATAGCTTTGTTACTGTTTTCAGGGTCAGAATGTGTGACAATCAATGCATTTGACTGATTTTAAGAGTTTGGGATGAATTTGGATTGTGTAGACAACACTTAAACCCGTTTTATCCCAATACAGGTTTAAACGAGAAAACAAGCTATAGGAAAACATTGATTCGAAGCAGTAAACAGCTATGTTACTTTTTCTAGGGTCAAAATATGTAACAATCCAATGCATTTGACAAATTATAAGAGTTCGGGTTGAATTTGGAGTGTTTAGACAACACTTATACCCATTTTGTCCCAAAATAGGCTAAAACCGAGAAAACATTGATTCGAAGCAGTAAATAGCTTTGTTGCTGTTTAGGGTCAGAATGTGTGACAACCCAATGCATTTGACTAATTGTAAGAGTTCAGGATGAATTTGGAGTGTTTAGACAACCCTTAAACCCGTTGTATCCCGGAACAGGCTAAAACCGAGAAAACATTGATTTGAAACAGTAAACAGGTATGTTACTCTTTCTAGGGTCAAAATATGTAACAATCCAATGCATTTGACTAATTATAAGAGTTCGGGTTGAATTTGGAGTGTTTAGACAACACTTATACCTATTTTGTCCCAAAACAGGCTTAAAACGAGAAAACAGGCTAAAACCGAAAAAACAGGCTAAAACCGAGAAAACATTAATTCAAAGCAGTAAACAGCTTTGATTGTGTTTCTTGGATCAAAATATGAAAATCAATGCATTAGACTAATTGTAAGAGTTCGGGATGAATTTGGAGTGTTTAGACAACACTTAAACCCGTTTTATCGAACAGGTTAAAACCGAGAAAACACTGATTTGAAACAGTAAACAGCTTTGTTACTATTTCTAGGGTCAGAATGTGTGGCAATCTAATGCATTTGACTGATTGTAACAGTTTGGGATGAATTTGGAGTGTTTAGACAACACTAAACCCGTTTTATCCCAAAACAGGCTTAACCGAGAAAACAGCTCAAACCGAGAAAACATTGATTCGAAGCAGTAAACAGCTTTGTTACTCTTTCTAGGGTCAAAATATGTAACAATCAATGCATTAGGCAAATTATAAGAGTTGGGTTGAATTTGTGTTTAGACAACACTTATTCCCATTTTGTCCCAAAACAGGCTAAAACCGAGAAAACATTGATTGAGAAGCAGTAAACAGCTTTGTTGCTGTTTCTAGGGTCAGAATGTGTGACAAATCAAAGCATTTGACTAATTGTAAGAGTTTGGAATGAATTTGGAGTGTTTAGACAACACTTAAACCCGTTTATCCCAAAACAGGCTTAAACGAGAAAATAAGCTAAAACCGAGAGAAAACATTGATTTGAAACAGTAAACAGCTATGTTACTCTTTCTAGGTTCAAAATATGTAACAATCCAATGCATTTGACTAATTATAACAGTTGGGTTGAATTTGGAGTGTTTAGAACACTTATACCCATTTTGTCCCAAAACAGAACAAGCGACAAAACAGGCAAAACCAAAAACATTAATTCAAAGCAGTAAACAGCTTTGATTGTGTTTCTTGGGTTTAAATGTGTGACAATCCAATGCATTAGACTAATTGTAAGAGTTCGGGATGAATTTGGAGTGTTTAGACAACACTTAAACCCGTTTTATCCCAGACAGGTTAAAACCAGAAAACACTGATTTGAAGCAGTAAACAGTTTGTTACTATTTCTAGGGTCAGAATGTGTGGCAATCAATGCATTTGACTGATTGTAAGAGTTTTGGGATGAATTTTGAGTGTTTAGACAACACTTAAACTCGTTTTATCCCAAAGAGGCTTAAACCAAGAAAACAAGCTAAAACAGAGAAAACATTGATTCGAAGCAGTAAACAGCTTTGGTACTCTTTCTAGGGTCAAAATATGCAACAATCCAATGCATTTGACAAATTATAAGTTCGAGTTGAATTTGGAGTGTTTAGACAACACAAACCCGTTTTGTCCCAAAACAGGCTAAAACCGAGAAAACATTCATTGAAGCAGTAAACAGCTTTGTTGCTATTTCTAGGGTCAGAATGTGTGACAACAAAGCATTTGACTAATTGTAAGAGTTCGGAATGAATTTGGAGTGTTTAGACAACACTTAAACCCGTTTTATCCCAAAACAGGTTTAAACCGAGAAAACAAGCTAAAACCGAAGAAAACATTGATTCGAAGCAGTAATAAGCTATGTTACTCTTTCTAGGTCAAAATATGTAACAATCCAATGCATTTGACAAATTATAAGAGTTCGGGTTAAATTTGGAGTGTTTAGACAACACTTATACCATTTTGTCCCAAAACAGGCTAAAACCGAGAAAACATTGATTCGAGCAGTAAACAGCTTTGTTGCTGTTTCTAGGGTCAGAATGTGTGACAACCCAAAGCATTTGACTAATTGTAAGAGTTTGGAATGAATTTGGAGTGTTTAGACAACACTTAAACCCGTTTTATCCCAAAACAGGCTTAAACAGAAAACAAGCTAAAACCGAGAGAAAACATTGATTTGAAACAGTAAACAGCTATGTTACTCTTTCTAGGTTCAAAATATGTAACAATCCAATGCATTTGACTAATTATAAGAGTTCGGGTTGAATTTGGAGTGTTTAGACAACACTTATACCCATTTTGTCCCAAAACAGGCTTAAGCGACAAAACAGGCTAAAACCAAAAACATTAATTCACAGTAAACAGCTTTGATTGTGTTTCTGGGTTAAAATGTGTGACAATCCAATGCATTAGACTAATTGTAAGAGTTCGGGATGAATTTGGAGTGTTTAGACAACATAAACCCGTTTTATCCCGAACAGGTTAAAACCGAGAAAACATTGATTTGAAGCAGTAAACAGCTTTGTTACTATTTCTAGGGTCTGAATGTGTGGCAATCAATGCATTTGACTGATTGTAAGAGTTCGGGATGAATTTGGGTGTTTAAACAACACTTAAACCCGTTTTATCCCAAAGAGGCTTAAACCAAAACAAGCTAAAACCGAGAAAACATTGATTCGAAGCAGTAAACAGCTTCGGTACTCTTTCTAGGGTCAAAATATGTAACAATCAATGCATTTGACAAATTATAAAAGTTCGAGTTGAATTTGGAGTGTTTAGACAACATACCCATTTTGTCCCAAACAGGCTAAAACCGAGAAAACATTGATTCGAAGCAGTAAACAGCTTTGTTGCTGTTTCTAGGGTCAGTATGTGTGACAACCCAAAGCATTTGACTAATTGTAAGAGTTCGGAATGAATTTGGAGTGTTTAGACAACACTTAAACCCGTTTTATCCCGGCTAAAACCAAGAAAACATTGATTTGAAACAGTAAACAGCTATGTTACACTTTCTAGGGTCAAAATATGTAACAATCCAATGCATTTGACAAATTTTAAGAGTTCGGGTTGAATTTGAGGTGTTTAGACAACACTTATACCCATTTTGTCCCAAAACTGGCTTAAAACGAGAAAACAGGCTAAAACCAAGAAAACATTAATTCAAAGCAGTAAACAGCTTTGATTGTGTTTCTGGGTCAAAATGTGTGACAATCCAATGCATTAGACTAATTGTAAGAGTTCGGGATGAATTTGGAGTGTTTAGACAAACACTTAAACCCGTTTTATCCCGGAACAGGTTAAAACCGAGAAAACACTGATTTGAAACAGTAAACAGTTTTGTTACTATTTCTAGGGTCAGAATATGTGGCAATCCAATGCATTTGACTGATTGTAAGAGTTCGGGATGAATTTGGAGTGTTTAGACAACACTTAAACCCGTTTATCCCAAAACAGGCAAACGAAAACAGCGAAAACAGAGAAAACATTGATTGACAATAAACAAAAACGGTACTCTTTCTAGGGTCAAAATATGTAACAATCCAATGCATTTGACAAATTATAAAAGTTCGAGTTGAATTTGGAGTGTTTAGACAACACTTAAACCCGTTTAATCCCAAAACAGGCTTAAACAGAAAACAGCTAAAACCGAGAGAAAACATTGATTCGAAGCAGTAAACAGCATTGTTACTCTTTCTAGGGTCAAAATATGCAATCCAATGCATTTGACAAATTATAAAGTTCGAGTTGAATTTGGAGTGTTTAGACAACACTTACCCATTTTGTCCCAAAACAAGCTAAACAGAAGACATTGATTCGAAGCAGTAAACAGCTTTGTTGCTGTTTCTAGGGTCAGAATGTGTGACAACCCAAAGCATTTGACTAATTGTAGAGTTTGGAATCAATTTGGAGTGTTTAGACAACACTTAAACCGTTTTATTCCAAAACATGCTTAAACAGAAAACAAGCTAAACAGAGAGAAAACATTGATTTGAAACAGTAAACAGCTATGTTACTCTTTCTAGCTTCAAAATATGTAACAATCAATGCATTTGACTAATTATAAGAGTTCGGGTTGAATTTGGAGTGTTTAAACAACACTTATACCCATTTTGTCCCAAAACAGGCTTAAAACGACAAAGAGGCAAAAACATTAATTCAAAGCAGTAAACAGCTTTGATTGTGTTTCTTGGGTCAAATGTGTGACAATCCAATGCATTAGACTAATTGTAAGAGTTCGGGATGAATTTGGAGTGTTTAGACAACACTTAAACCCGTTTTATCCCGGAACAGGTTAAAACCAAGAAAACACTGATTTGAAACAGTAAACAGTTTTGTTACTATATCTAGGGTCAGAATGTGTGCAATCAATGCATTTGACTGATTGTAAAGTTTTAGGATGAATTTTGAGTGTTTAGACAACACTTAAACTCGTTTATCCCAAAACTAAACAAACAAGCTAAAACCGAGAGAAAACATTGAGAAGCAGTAAACAGTTCTTTCTCTTTCGAGGTCAAAATATGTAACAATCCAATGCATTTGACAAATTATAAAAGTTCGAGTTGAATTTGGAGTGTTTAGACAACAATTATACCCATTTTGTCCCAAAACAGGCTAAAACCGAGAAGACGATTTCAAGCAGTAAGCTTTGTTACTGTTTCTAAGGTCAGAATATGTGACTAACCAATGCATTTGACTAATTGTAAGAGTTCGGGATGAATTTGTAGTGTTTAGACAACACTTAACCCGTTTTATCACAAAAAGCTAAAACCGAGAAGACATTGATTAAAGCATAAACTGCTTTGTTACTCTTTCTAAGGTTAAAATATGTAACATTCAATGCATTTGACTAATTATAAGAGTTGGGTTGAATTTGGAGTGTTTAGACAACACTTATACCCATTTTGTCCGAAACAGGCTTAAACCAAGAAAACATTGATTTGAAGCAGTAAACAGCTTTGTTACTGTTTCTAGGGTCAGAATGTGTGACAACCCAATGCATTTGACTAATTGTAAGAGTTTGGGATGAATTTAAAGTGTTTAGACAACACTAAACCCATTTTGGAACAGGCTAAAACCAGAAAACGATTTGAAACAGTAAATAGCTTTGTTACTGTTTTTCAGGGTCAGAATGTGTGACAATCCAATGCATTTGACTGATTTTAAGAGTTTGGGATGAATTTGGATTGTGTAGACAACACTTAAACCCGCTTTATCATCTGAGGTTTAAACAGAAAACAAGCTATTAGAGAAAACATTGATTCGAAGCATACAAAAGTCAAATGCATTGGATTGTCACACATTTTGACCCAAAACACAAACAAAGCTGTTTTGCTTCCATTAATGTTTTCTGGTTTTAGCCTGTTTTCCGTTTTAAGCTGTTTTGGGACAAATGGGTTTAAGTGTTGTCTAATCACTCAAATTCAACCCGAACTCTTATAACTAGTCAAATGCATTAGATTGTTACATATTTGACCTAGAAGAGTAACATAGCTTTTTACTGCTTTGAATCAATGTTTTCTCGGTTTTAGCCTTTTTGGTTTAAGCTGTTTTGGGATGAAACGGGTTTAAGTGTTAATAACACACAAATCCAACTCTTACAATTAGTCAAATGCATTGGATTGTCACATTCTGACTCTAGGAACAGTAACAAAGCTGTTTACTGCTTTAATCAATGTTTCTTGTTTTAAGGACAAAATCGGTATATGTGGTGTCTACATCCATTCATTCGAACTCTTTAAGTCAAATGCATTGGCTTGTCAAACATTTTGACAAACACAAACAAAGCTGTTTACTGCTTGAATGTGTTTTCTCGGTTTATCTGTTTTCTCGTTTAAGCCTGTTTGGGACAAAATGGGTATAAATGTTGTCTAAACTCTAAATCAAATGCTCTTCTACCTAGACAAATGCATTGGATGTTACATATTTTGATAAAAGAGTAACAAAGCTTACTGCCGAACCAATGTTTTCTGGTTTAACCTATTTTCTTGGTTTAAGCTTGTTTTGGGATGAAACGGTTTAAGTGTTTTCTAAACACTCCATATCCCGAACTCTTACAATTAGTCAAATGCATTGGATTGTCACATTCTTCCTAGAATAACAAAGCTGTTTACTGCTTCGAATCAATGTTTTCTCAGTTGTAGCCTGTTTCGGGCAAAATGGGTATAAGTGGTGTCTAAACACTCAAATTCATTCCGCTCTTACAAAAAGTCAAATGCATTGGATTGTCACACATTGACCCAAAAAACACAAACAAAGCTGTTTACTGCTTGAATTAATGTTTTCGGTTTTAGCTGTTTTCGTTTTAAGCCTGTTTTGGAACAAAATGGGTATAAGTGTTGTCTAATCACTCCAAATTCAAGCCAACTCTTATAACTAGTCAAATGCATTAGATGTTACATATTTGACCCTAGAAAAAGTAACATAGCTTTTACTGCTTTGAATCAATGTTTTCTCGGTTTTAGCCTGTTTTCTCGTGTGTGTTTGGGACAAAATGGGTATAAGTGGTGTCTAAACACTCCAAATTCATTCGAACTCTTACAATTAGTCAAATGCATTGGATTATCACACATTTGACCTAGAAACAGTAACAAAGCTGTTTACTGCCGAATCAATGATTTCTCAGTTTTAGCCTGTTTGGGACAAAGCGTTGTGTCTAAACACTCCAATTCAACCAACTCTTATAATAGTCAAATGCATTGGATGTTACACATATTCTAACCTAGAAGGAGTAACAAAGCTTTTACTGCTTCGAACCAATGTTTTCTCGGTTTTAGTCTGTTTCTTGGTTTAAATCTGTTTTGGGATGAAACGGGTTTGTGTCCTAAACACTCCATATTGAACTCTTACAATTAGTCAAATGCATGTTGTCACACATTCTGACCTAAACAGAAGCTGTTTCTGCTTCGAATCAATGTTTTCTCGGTTTTAGCCTGTTTGGGACAAAATGGGTATAAGTGTCTAAACACTCAAATTCATTCGAACTCTTACAATAAGTCAAATGCATTGGATTGTCAAACATTTTGACCCAAAAACACAAACAAAGCTGTTTACTGTGAAATCATGTTTTCCGTTTTAGCCTGTTTTCTCGTTTTAAGCTTGTTTTGGGACAAATGGGTATAAGTGTTGTCTAAAGACAAATTCAACCAACTCTTATAACTAGTCAAATGCATTAGATTGTTACATATTTTGACCCTTGAAAGGGTAACAGCTTTTGCTTGAACCAATGTTTTCTCAGTTTTAACCTGTTTTCTTGGTTTTTGTTTTGGGATGAAAGGGTTTAAGTGTTGTCTAACACTCCATATTCATCGAACTCTTACAAGAAGTCAAATGCATTCGATTGTCACACATTTTGACCCTAGAAAAGTAACAGCTTTCTGCTGCTTGTTTTCTCGGTTTTAACCTGTTTCTGGTTTAAGCTGTTTTGGGATGAAACGGGTTTAAGTGTTGTCTAAACACTCCATATTCATCCGAACTCTTACAATTAGTCAAATGCATTGGATTGTCATTCTGACCCTAGAGTAACAAAGCTGTTTAGCTGAATCAATGTTTTCGGTTTTAGCCTGTTTCGGACAAAATGGGTATAAGTGGTGTCTAAACACTCCAAATTCATTCGAACTCTTACAATAAGTCAAATGCATTGGATTGTCAAACATGACCCAAGAAACACAAACAAAGCTGTTTACTGCTTCAAATAATGTTTTCTCGGTTTTAGCCTGTCTCGTTTTAAGCTTGTTTTGGGACAAAATGGGTATAAGTGTTGTCCAAAGCAAATTCAACCCGCTCTTATAACTAGTCAAATGCATTAGATTGTTACATATTTTGACCCTTGAAAAGTAACAGCTTTTGCCGAACAATGTTTTCTCAGTTAACCTGTTTTCTTGGTTTAAGCCTTTTTGGATGAAACGGGTTTAAGTGTTGTCTCACTATTCATCGAACTCTTACAATAAGTCAAATGCATTCGATTGTCACATTTTGACCTAGAAAGAGTAACAAAGCTTTTACTGCCGAACCAATGTTTTCTCGGTTTTTTGTTCGAACAAAATGGGTATGTGGTGTCTAAACACTCCAAATTCATTCGAACTCTTACAAAAGTCAAATGCATTGGATTGTCACACATTTTGACCAAAAACACAACAAAGCTGTTTACTGTTTCGAATTAATGTTTTCTCGGTTTAGCCTGTTTTCGTTTTAAGCTTGTTTTGGGACAAAATGGGTATAAGTGTTGTCTAATCACTCCAAATTCAACGAACTCTTATAGCTAGTCAAATGCATTAGATTGTTACATATTTGACCCTAGAAAAGTAACATAGCTTTTACTGCTGTGAATCAATGTTTATCGGTTTTAGCCTGTTTCCGGTTTCTTTGTTTTGGGATAAACGGGTTTAAGTGTTGTCTAAACACTCCACATTCATCCCGAACTCTTACAATTAGTCAAACATTGGATTGTCACACATTCTGATCCTAGGAACAGTAACAAAGCTGTTTACTGCTTGAATCAATGTTTTCTCTGGTTCCTTTTTCGGGACAAAATTGGTATATGTGGTGTCTAAACATTCCAAATTCATTCCGAACTCTTACAATAAGTCAAATGCATTGCATTGTCACACATTTTGACCCTAGAAAGAGTAACAAAGCTTTTTACTGCTTTGAATTAAAGTTTTCTCAGTTTTAGCATGTTTTCTCGTTTTAAGCCTGTTTTGGGATAAAACGGGTTTAAGTGTTGTCTAACACCCAAATTCAACCCGAACTCATATAACTAGTCAAATGCATTAGATTGTTACATATTTTGACCCTAGAAAGAGTAACATAGCTTTTTACTGCTTTGAATAAATGTTTTCTTGGTTTTAGCCTGTTTTCGGTTTAAGCCTATTTTGGACGGGTTTAAGTGTTGTCTAAACACTCCATATTCATCGAACTCTTACATTAGTCAAATGCATTGGATTGTCACACATTCTGACCCTAGAAACAGTAACAAAGGTGTTTACTGCTTCGAATCAATGTTTTCTCATATTAGCCTTTTGGGACAAAATGGGTATAAGTGGTGTCTAAACACTCCAAATTCATTCCGAACTCTTATAAAAAGTCAAATGCATTGGATTATCACACATTTTGACCCAAGAAATGTAGCTGTTTACTGCTTCGAATCAATGATTTCTGGTTTTAGCCTGTTTGGGACAAACGGGTTTAAGTGTTGTCTAAACACTCCAAATTCAACCGAACTCTTATAACTAGTCAAATGCATTAGATGTTTTATATTCTAACCGAAGAGTAACAAAGCTTTTTACTGCTTCGAACCAATGTTTTCTCGGTTTTAGTCTGTTTTCTTGGTTTAAGTCTGTTTTGGGATGAAACGGGTTTAAGTGTTGTCTAAACACTCCATATTCATCCCGAACTCTTACAATTAGTCAAATGCATTGGATTGTCACACATTCTGACCCTAGAAACAGTCACAAAGCTGTTTACTGCTTCGAATCAATGTTTTCTCAGTTTTAGCCTGTTTCGGGACAAAATGGGTATAAGTGGTGTCTAAACACTCCAAATTCATTCCGAACTCTTACAATAAGTCAAATGCATTGGATTGTCAAGCATTTTGACCCAAGAAACACAAACAAAGCTGTTTACTGCTTCAAATTAATGTTTTCTCGGTTTTAGCCTGTTTTCTCGTTTTAAGCCTGTTTTGGGACAAAATGGGTATAAGTGTTGTCTAAAGACTCCAAATTCAACCCGAACTCTTATAACTAGTCAAATGCATTAGATTGTTACATATTTTGACCCTTGAAAGAGTAACAAAGCTTTTTACTGCTTCGAACCAATGTTTTCTCAGTTTTAACCTGTTTTCTTGGTTTAAGCCTGTTTTGGGATGAAACGGGTTTAAGTGTTGTCTAAACACTCCATATTCGTCCCGAACTCTTACAATTAGTCAAATGCATTGGATTGTCACACATTCTGTCCTTAGAAACAGTAACAAAGCTGTTTACTGCTTCGAATCAATGTTTTCTCAGTTTTAGCCTGTTTCGGCACAAAATGGGTATAAGTGGTGTCTAAACACTCAAATTCATTCAGAACTCTTACAAAGTCAAATGCATTGGATTGTCACACATTTTTAAAAACACAAACAAAGCTGTTTACTGCTTGAATTAATGTTTTCGGTTTTAGCCTGTTTTCTCGTTTTAAACTGTTTTGGGACAAAATGGGTATAAGTGTTGTCTAATCACTCCAAATTCACCCGAACTCTTATAGTCAAATGCATTAGATTTTTACATATTTGACCTAGAAGAGTAACATAGCTTTTACTGCTTTGAATCAATGTTTTATCGGTTTCCTTTTTTCGGTTTAAGCTTGTTTTGGGATGAAACGGGTTTAAGTGTTGTCTAAACACTCCACATTCATCGAACTCTTACAATTAGTCAGCATTGGATTGTCACACATTCTGATCCTAGGAACAGTAACAAAGCTGTTTACTGCTTCGAACCAATGTTTTCTCGGTTTTAGCTTTTTGGGACAAAATTGGTATATGTGGTGTCTAAACATTCCAAATTCATTCCGAACTCTTACAATAAGTCAAATGCATTGCATTGTCACACATTTTGACCTAGAAGAGTAACAAAGCTTTTACTGCTTTGAATTAATGTTTTCTCAGTTTTAGCATGTTTCTCGTTTAAGCCTGTTTTGGGATAAAACGGGTTTAAGTGTTGTCTAAACACTCCAAATTCAACCGAACTCATATAACTAGTCAAATGCATTAGATTGTTACATATTTTGACCCTAGAAAGAGTAACATAGATTTTTACTGCTTTGAATAAATGTTTTCTTGGTTTTAGCCTGTTTTCTCGGTTTAAGCCTATTTTGGGATGAAACGGGTTTAAGTGTTGTCTAAACACTCCATATTCATCCCGAACTCTTACAATTAGTCAAATGCATTGGATTGTCACACATTCTGACCCTAGAAACAGTAACAGGTGTTTACTGCCGAATCAATGTTTTCTCAGTATTAGCTGTTTCGGGACAAAATGGGTATAAGTGGTGTCTAAACACTCCAAATTCATTCTGAACTCTTATAAGTCAAATGCATTGGATTATCACACATTTTGACCCTAGAAACAGTAACAAAGCTGTTTCTGCTTCTCAATGTTTTCTCAGTTTTAGCCTGTTTCGGGACAAAACGGGTTTAAGTGTTGTCTAAACACTCCAAATTCAACCCGAACTCTTATAACTAGCATTAGATTGTTACATATTCTAACCCTAGAAGGAGTAACAAAGCTTTTTACTGCTTCGAACCAATGTTTTCTCGGTTTTAGTCTGTTTTCTTGGTTTAAGCCTGTTTTGGGATGAAACGGGTTTAAGTGTTGTCTAAACACTCCATATTCATCCCGAACTCTTACAATTAGTCAAATGCATTGGATTGTGACATATTCTGACCCTAGAAACAGTAACAAAGCTGTTTACTGCTTCGAATCAATGTTTTCTCAGTTTTAGCCTGTTTCGGGACAAAATGGGTATAAGTGGTGTCTAAACACTCCAAATTCATTACGAACTCTTACAATAAGTCAAATGCATTGGATTGTCAAACATTTTGACCCAAGAAACACAAACAAAGCTGTTTACTGCTTCAAATTAATGTTTTCGGTTTTAGCCTGTTTTCTCGTTTTAAGCCTGTTTTGGGACAAAATGGGTATAAGTGTTGTCTAAAGACTCCAAATTCAACCCGAACTCTTATAACTAGTCAAATGCATTAGATTGTTACATATTTTGACCCTTGAAAGAGTAACAAAGCTTTTTACTGCTTCGAACCAATGTTTTCTCAGTTTTAACCTGTTTTCTTGGTTTAAGCCTGTTTTGGGATGAAACGGGTTTAAGTGTTGTCTAAACACTCCATATTCATCCCGAACTCTTACAATAAGTCAAATGCATTCGATTGTCACACATTTTGACCCTAGAAGAGTAACAAAGCTTTTACTGCTTGAACAATGTTTTCTCGGTTTTAGCCTGTTTCGGGACAAAATGGGTATAAGTGGTGTCTAAACACTCCAAATTCATTCCGAACTCTTACAAATGTCAAATGCATTGGATTGTCACATTTTGACCCAAAAACACAACAAAGCTGTTTACTGTTTCGAATTAATGTTTTCGGTTTTAGCCTGTTTTTCGTTTTAAGCTTGTTTGGGACAAAATGGGTATAAGTGTTGTCTAATCACTCCAAATTCAACCCGAACTCTTATAGCTAGTCAAATGCATTGATTGTTACATATTTGACCCTAGAAGAGTATAACTTTTTGCTGTGAATCAATGTTTTCTCGGTTTTAGCCTGTTTTCGGTTTAAGCTTGTTTTGGGATGAAACGGGTTTAAGTGTTGTCTAAACACAACAAATTCATCCCGAACTCTTACAATTAGTCAAATGCATTGGATTGTCACACATTCTGACCCTAGGAACAGTAACAAAGCTGTTTACTGCTTCGAATCAATGTTTTCTCGGTTTTAGCCTGTTTCGGGACAAAATGGTATATGTGGTGTCTAAACACTCCAATTCATTCGAACTCTTACAATAAGTCAAATGCATTGGCTTGTCAAACATTTTGACCCAGAAACACAAACAAAGCTGTTTACTGCTTCGAATTAATGTTTTCTCGGTTTTATCCTGTTTTCTCGTTTAAGCCTGGTTTGGGACAAAATGGGTATATGTGTTGTCTAAACACTCCAAATTCAACCCGAACTCTTATACCTAGACAAATGCATTAGATTGTTACATATTTTGACCCTAAAAAGAGTAACAAAGCTTTTTACTGCTTCGAACCAATGTTTTCTCGGTTTTAGCCTATTTTCTTGGTTTAAGCCTGTTTTGGGATGAAACGGGTTTAAGTGTTTTCTAAACACTCCATATTCATCCCGAACTCTTACAATTAGTCAAATGCATTGGATTGTCACACATTCTGACCCTAGAAACAGTAACAAAGCTGTTTACTGCTTCGAATCAATGTTTTCTCAGTTGTAGCCTGTTTCGGGACAAAATGGGTATAAGTGGTGTCTAAACACTCCAAATTCATTCCGAACTCTTACAAAAAGTCAAATGCATTGGATTGTCACACATTTTGACCCAAAAAACACAAACAAAGCTGTTTACTGCTTCGAATTAATGTTTTCTCGGTTTTAGCCTGTTTTCTCGTTTTAAGCCTGTTTTGGGACAAAATGGGTATAAGTGTTGTCTAAACACTCCAAATTCAACCCGAACTCTTATAACTAGTCAAATGCATTAGATTGTTACATATTTTGACCCTAGAAAGAGTAACATAGCTTTTTACTTCTTTGAATCAATGTTTTCTCGGTTTTAGCCTGTTTTCTCGGTTTAAGCCTGTTTTGGGATGAAACGGGTTTAAGTGTTGTCTAAACACTCCAAATTCATCCCGAACTCTTACAATTAGTCAAATGCATTGGATTGTCACACATTCTGACCCTAGGAACAGTAACAAAGCTGTTTACTGCTTCGAATCAATGTTTTCTCGGTTTTAGCCTGTTTCGGGACAAAATCGGTATATGTGGTGTCTAAACACTCCAAATTCATTCTGAACTCTTACAATAAGTCAAATGCATTGGCTTGTCAAACATTTTGACCCAAGAAACACAAACAAAGCTGTTTACTGCTTCGAATTAATGTTTTCTCGGTTTTATCCTGTTTTCTCTTTTTAAGCCTGGTTTGGGACAAAATGGATATAAGTGTTGTCTAAACACTCCAAATTCAACCCGAACTCTTATACCTAGACAAATGCATTAGATTGTTACATATTTTGACCCTAAAAAGAGTAACAAAGCTTTTTACTGCTTCGAACCAATGTTTTCTCGGTTTTAGCCTATTTTCTTGGTTTAAGCCTGTTTTGGGATGAAACGGGTTTAAGTGTTTTCTAAACACTCCATATTCATCCCGAACTCTTACAATTAGTCAAATGCATTGGATTGTCACACATTCTGACCCTAGAAACAGTAACAAAGCTGTTTACTGCTTCGAATCAATGTTTTCTCAGTTGTAGCCTGTTTCGGGACAAAATGGGTATAAGTGGTGTCTAAACACTCCAAATTCATTCTGAACTCTTACAAAAAGTCAAATGCATTGGATTGTCACACATTTTGACCCAAAAAACACAAACAAAGCTGTTTACTGCTTCGAATTAATGTTTTCTCGGTTTTAGCCTGTTTTCTCGTTTTAAGCCTGTTTTGGGACAAAATGGGTATAAGTGTTGTCTAAACACTCCAAATTCAACCCGAACTCTTATAACTAGTCAAATGCATTAGATTGTTACATATTTTGACCCTAGAAAGAGTAACATAGCTTTTTACTTCTTTGAATCAATGTTTTCTCGGTTTTAGCCTGTTTTCTCGGTTTAAGCCTGTTTTGGGATGAAACGGGTTTAAGTGTTGTCTAAACACTCCAAATTCATCCCGAACTCTTACAATTAGTCAAATGCATTGGATTGTCACACATTCTGACCCTAGGAACAGTAACAAAGCTGTTTACTGCTTCGAATCAATGTTTTCTCGGTTTTAGCCTGTTTCGGGACAAAATCAGTATATGTGGTGTCTAAACACTCCAAATTCATTCCGAACTCTTACAATAAGTCAAATGCATTGGATTGTCACACTTTTTGACCGAAAAAACACAAACAAAGCTGTTTACTGCTTTGAATTAATGTTTTCTCGGTTTTATCCTGTTTTCTCGTTTTAAGCCTCTTTTGGGACAAAATGTGTATAAGTCTTGTCTAAACACTCCAAATTCAACCCGAACTCTTATAACTAGTCAAATGCATTAGATTGTTACATATTTTGACCCTAGAAAGAGTAACAAAGCTTTTTACTGCTTCGAACCAATGTTTTCTCGGTTTTAGCCTGTTTTCTTGGTTTTAAGCCTGTTTTGGGATGAAACGGGTTTAAGTGTTGTAAACACTCCATATTCATCCGAACTCTTACAATTAGTCAAATGCATTGGATTGTCACACATTCTGACCCTAGAAACAGTAACAAAGCTGTTTACTGCTTGAATCAATGTTTTCTCGGTTTTAGCCTGTTTCGGGACAAAATCGGTATATGTGGTGTCTAAACACTCCAATTCATTCGAACTCTTACAATAAGTCAAATGCATTGGATTGTCAAACATTTTGACCCAAAACAAAAAAGCTGTTGCTTCGGAATAATGTTTTCTCGGTTTTATCCTGTTTTCTCGTTTTAAGCCTGTTTGGGACAAAATGGGTATAAGTGTTGTCTAAACACACCAAATTCACCAATTCTTATAACTAGTCAAATGCATTAGGATTGTTACATATTTTGACCCTAGAAAGAGTATCATGGTTTTTACTGCTTGAATCAATGTTTTTCGGTTTTAGCCTTTTTCGGTTTAAGCTGTTTTGGGATGAAAACGGGTTTAAGTGTTTAAACACTCCATATTCATCCCGAACTCTTACAATTAGTCAAATGCATTGGATTGTCACACATTCTGACCCTAGAAACAGTAACAAAGCTGTTTACTGCTTCGAATCAATGTTTTCTCGGTTTAGCCTGTTTCGGGACAAAATGGGTATAAGTGGTGTCTAAACACTCCAAAATTTCCGAACTCTTACAAAAGTCAAATGCATTGGATTGTCACATTTTTGACCCAAAAAACACAAACAAAGCTGTTTACTGCTTCGATGTTTTCTCAGTTTTAGCTTGTTTTCTCGTTTTAAGCCTGTTTTGGGACAAAATGGGTATAAGTCTTGTCTAAACACTCCAAATTCAACCTGAACTCTTATAACTAGTCAAATGCATTAGATTGTTACATATTTTGACCCTAGAAAGAGTAACATAGCTTTTTACTTCTTTGAATCAATGTTTTCTCGGTTTTAGCCTGTTTTCTCGGTTTAAGCCTGTTTTGGGATGAAACGGGTTTAAGTGTTGTCTAAACACTCCAAATTCATCCCGAACTCTTACAATTAGTCAAATGCATTGGATTGTCACACATTCTGACCCTAGGAACAGTAACAAAGCTGTTTACTGCTTCGAATCAATGTTTTCTCGGTTTTAGCCTGTTTCGGGACAAAATCGGTATATGTAGTGTCTAAACACTCCAAATTCATTCTGAACTCTTACAATAAGTCAAATGCATTGGATTGTCACACTTTTTGACCCAAGAAACACAAACAAAGCTGTTTACTGCTTCGAATTAATGTTTTCTCAGTTTTAGCTTGTTTTCTCGTTTTAAGCCTGTTTTGGGACAAAATGGGTATAAGTCTTGTCTAAACACTCCAAATTCAACCTGAACTCTTATAACTAGTCAAATGCATTAGATTGTTACGTATTTTGACCCTAGAAAGAGTATCATAGCTTTTTACTGCTTTGAATCAATGTTTTCTCGGTTTTAGCCTGTTTTCTCGGTTTAAGCCTGTTTTGGGATGAAACGAGTTTAAGTGTTGTCTAAACACTCCAAATTCATCCCGAACTCTTACAATTAGTCAAATGTATTGGATTGTCACACATTCTGACCCTAGAAACAGCAACAAAGCTGTTTACTGTTCGAATCAATGTTTTCTCGGTTTTAGCCTGTTTGGGACAAAATGCGGTATATGTGGTGTCTAAACACTCCAAATTCATTCCGAACTCTTACAATAAGTAAAATGCATTGGATTGTCACATTTTGACCCTAAGAAACATAAACAAAGCTGTTTACTGCTTTGAATTAATGTTTTCTCAGTTTTAGCCTGTTTTGTCAGTTTTAGACTGTTTGGGACAAAATGGGTATAAGTGTTGTCTAAACACTCCAAATTCAACCGAACTCTTATAACTAGTCAAATGCATTAGGATTGTTATATTTTGACCCTAGAAAGAGTAACATAGCTTTTTACTGCTGTGAATCAATGTTTTCTCGGTTTTACCCTGTTTTCTCGGTTTAAGCTGTTTTGGGATGAAACGGGTTTAAGTGTTGTCTAAACACTCAAATTCATCCCGAACTCTTATAATTAGTCAAATGCATTGGATTGTCACAATTCTGACCCAGGAACAGTAACAAAGCTGTTTACTGCTTGAATCAATGTTTTCTTGGTTTTAGCCTTTGGGACAATGGGTATATGTAGTGTCTAAACACTCAAATTCATTCTGAACTCTTACAATAAGTCAAATGCATTGGATTGTCACACTTTTTGACCAAAAACACAAACAAAGCTGTTTACTGCTTTGAATTAATGTTTTCTCAGTTTTAGCCTGTTTTCTCTGTTTAGCTTTGTTTGGGACAAAATGGGTATAAGTGTTGTCTAAACACTCCAAATTCAACCCGAACTCTTATAACTAGTCAAATCCATTAGATTGTTACATATTTTGACCCTAGAAAGAGTAACATAGCTTTTTACTGCTGTGAATCAATGTTTTCTCGGTTTTAGCCTGTTTCTCGGTTTAAGCAATTTGGGATAAACGGGTTTAAGTGTTGTCTAAACACTCCAAATTCATCCGAACTCTTACAATTAGTCAAATGCATTGGATT
Organism: Camelina neglecta; assembly: GCA_023864065.1. NCBI lineage: Eukaryota > Viridiplantae > Streptophyta > Magnoliopsida > Brassicales > Brassicaceae > Camelina > Camelina neglecta. The sequence continues at coordinate 70,399 of JALDXE010000128.1, forward strand.
GTCACACATTCTGACCCTTGAAAACAGTAACAAAGCTGTTTACTGCTTGAATCAATGTTTTCTCGGTTTTAGCCTGTTTTGGGACAAAACGGTATAAGTGTGTCAAACACTCCAAATTCATTCTGAACTCTTACAATAAGTCAAATGCATTGGATTGTCACACTTTTTGACCGAAAAAACACAAACAAAGCTGTTTACTGCTTTGAATAATGTTTTCTCGGTTTTAGCCTGTTTTTTCGTTTTAAGCCTTTTTGGGACAAAATGGGTATAAGTCTTGTCTAAACACTCCAAATTCAACTGAACTCTTATAACTAGTCAAATGCATTGGATTGTTACATATTTTGACCCTAGAAAGAGTAACATAGCTTTTTACTTCTTTGATCAATGTTTTCTCGGTTTTAGCCTGTTTTCTCGGTTTAAGCCTGTTTTGGGATGAAACGGGTTTAAGTGTTGTCTAAACACTCCAAATTCATCCCGAACTCTTACAATTAGTCAAATGCATTGGATTGTCACATTCTGACCTAGGAACAGTAACAAAGCTGTTTACTGCTTCAAATCAATGTTTCTCGGTTTTAGCTTTGTTTAGGGACAAAATCGGTATATGTGGTGTCTAAACACTCCAAATTCATTCTGAACTCTTACAATAAGTCAAATGCATTGGATTGTCACACTTTTGACCCAGAAACACAAACAAAGCTGTTTACTGCTTCGAATTAATGTTTTCTCAGTTTTAGCTTGTTTCTCGTTTTAAGCTTGTTTTGGGACAAAATGGGTATAAGTCTGTCTAAACACTCCAAATTCCTGAACTCTTATAACTAGTCAAATGCATTAGATTGTTACGTATTTTGACCCTAGAAAGAGTATCATAGCTTTTTACTGCTTTGAATCAATGTTTTCTCGGTTTTAGCCTGTTTTCTCGGTTTAAGCTGTTTTGGGATGACGAGTTTAAGTGTTGTCTAAACACTCAAATTCATCGAACTCTTACAATTAGTCAAATGTATTGGATTGTCACACATTCTGACCCTAGAAACAGCAACAAAGCTGTTTACTGTTCGAATCAATGTTTTCGGTTTGCTTGTTTTCGGGACATCGGTATATGTGGTGTCTAAACACTCCAAATTCATTCGAACTCTTACAATAAGTAAATGCATTGGATTGTCACATTTTGACCCGAAAATAAACAAAGCTGTTTACTGCTTTGAATTAATGTTTTCTCAGTTTTAGCCTGTTTTAGGTTTTGACTGTTTGGACAAAATGGGTATAAGTGTTGTCTAAACACTCAAATTCAACCGAACTCTTATAACTAGTCAAATGCATTAGATTGTTACATATTTTGACCCTAGAAGAGTAACATAGCTTTTACTGCTGTGAATGTGTTTTCTCGGTTTTAGCCTGTTTTCGGTTTAACTGTTTTGGGATGAAACGGGTTTAAGTGTTGTCTAAACACTCCAAATTCATCGAACTCTTATAATTAGTCAAATGCATTGGATTGTCACAATTCTGACCCTAGGAACAGTAACAAAGCTGTTTACTGCTTGAATCAATGTTTTCTCGGTTTTAGCCTGTTTCGGGACAAAATCGGTATATGTAGTCTAAACACTCCAAATTCATTGAACTCTTACAATAAGTCAAATGCATTGGATTGTCACACTTTTTGACCCAGAAACACAAACAAAGCTGTTTACTGCTTTGAATTAATGTTCTCAGTTTTAGCCTGTTTTCTCTGTTTAGCTGTTTCGGGACAAAATGGGTATAAGTGTTGTCTAAACACTCCAAATTCAACGAACTCTTATAACTAGTCAAATGCATTAGATTGTTACATATTTTGACCCTAGAAAGAGTAACATAGCTTTTACTTCTTTGAATCAATGTTTTCTCGGTTTAGCCTGTTTCTCGGTTTAAGCCTGTTTTGGGATGAAATGGGTTTAAGTGTTGTCTAAACACTCCAAATTCATCCGAACTCTTACATTAGTCAAATGCATTGGATTGTCACATTCTGACCTAGGAACAGTAACAAAGCTGTTTACTGCTTCGAATCAATGTTTTCTGGTTTTAGCCTGTTTGGGACAAAATGGTATATGTAGTGTCTAAACACTCCAAATTCATTCTGAACTCTTACAATAAGTCAAATGCATTGGATTGTCACACTTTTTGACCCAAGAAACACAAACAAAGCTGTTTACTGCTTCGAATTAATGTTTTCTCAGTTTTAGCTTTTTCTCGTTTAAGCTTGTTTTGGGACAAAATGGGTATAAGTCTTGTCTAAACACTCCAAATTCAACATGAACTCTTATAACTAGTCAAATGCATTAGATTGTTACATATTTTGACCCTAGAAAAGTATCATAGCTTTTACTGCTTTGAATAAATGTTTTCTCGGTTTGCCTGTTTCTCGGTTTAAGCTTTGTTTTGGGATGAAACGAGTTTAAGTGTTGTCTAAACACTCCAAATTCATCCCGAACTCTTACAATAAGTCAAATGCATTGGATTGTCACATTTTGACCAAGAAACACAAACAAAGCTGTTTACTGCTTTGAATTAATGTTTTCTCGGTTTTAACCTGTTTTCTCGGTTTTGCTTGTTTGGGACAAAATGGATATAAGTGTTGTCTAAACACTCCAAATTCAACCCGAACTCTTATAACTAGTCAAATGCATTGAATTGTTACATATTTTGACCCTAGAAGAGTAACATAGCTTTTTACTGCTGTGAATCAATGTTTTCTCGGTTTTAGCCTGTTTTCTCGGTTTAAGCTTTTTGGGATGAAACGGGTTTAAGTGTTGTCTAAACACTCAAATTCATCCCGAACTCTTACAATTAGTCAAATGGATTGTCACACATTCTGACACTAGGAACAATAACAAAGCTGTTTACTGCTGAATCAATGTGTTTCTGGTTTGCTGTTTCGGGACAAAATGGTATATGTGGTGTCTAAACACTCCAAATTCATTCGAACTCTTATAATAAGTCAAATGCATTGCCTTGTCACACATTTTGACCCAAAACACAAACAAAGCTGTTTACTGCTTTGAATTAATGTTTTCTCAGTTGCCTGTTTTCGGTTTAAGCTGTTTTGGGACAAAATGTGTATAAGTCTGTCTAAACACTCCAAATTCATTCGAACTCTTACAAAAGTCAAATGCATTGGATTGTCACACATTTTGACCCCAAAACACAAACAAAGCTGTTTACTGCAATTAATGTTTTCTCGGTTTTAGCCTGTTTTCTCGTTTTAAGCTTGTTTGGGACAAAATGGGTATAAGTGTTGTCTAAACATTCCAAATTCAACCAACTCTTATAACTAGTCAAATACATTAGATGTTACATATTTTGACCCTAGAAAGAGTAACATAGCTTTTACTGCTGCGAATGAATGTTTTCTCGGTTTTAGCCTGTTTTCTCGGTTTAAGCCTGTTTTGGGATGAAACGGGTTTAAGTGTCGTCTAAAGACTCCAAATTCATCCCGAACTCTTACAATTAGTCAAATGCATTTGATTGTCACACAATCTGACCCTAGGATCAGTAACAAAGCTGTTTACTGCTTCGAATAAATGTTTTCTCGGTTTTAGCTGTTTGGGACAAAATCGGTCTATGTGGTGTCTAAACACTCCAAATTCATTCGAACTCTTACAATAAGTCAAATGCATTGCGTTGTCACACTTTTTGACCCAAGAAACACAAACAAAGCTGTTTACTGCTTGAATTAATGTTTTCTCAGTTTTAGCCTGTTTTCGTTTAAGCGTGTTTTGGGACAAAATGGGTATAAGTGTTGTCTAAACACACCAAATTCAACAATTCTTATAACTAGTCAAATGCATTAGATTGTTACATATTTGACCCTAGAAAGAGTAACATAGCTTTTACTGCTTTGAATCTATGTTTTCTCGGTTTTAGCCTGTTTTCTTGGTTTAAGCCTGTTTTGGGATGAAACGGGTTTAAGTGTTGTCTAAACACTCCAAATTCATCGAACTCTTACAATTAGTCAAATGCATTGGATTGTCACACATTCTGACCCTAGGAAACAGTAACAAAGCTGTTTACTGCTTTGAATGTTTTCTCGGTTTTAGCCTTTTTCGGGACAAAACGATATATGTGGTGTCTAAACACTCCAAATTCATTCGAACTCTTACAATAAGTCAAATGCATTGGATTGTCACTTTTTGACAAGAAACACAAACAAAGCTGTTTACAGCTTTAAATTAATGTTTTCTCAGTTTTAGCTTGTTTTTCGTATTAAGCTTGTTTTGGGACAAAATGGGTATAAGTCTTGTAAACACTCCAAATTCAACCCGAACTCTTATAACTAGTCAAATGCATTAGATTTTTACAAAATTTTGACCCTAGAAAGAGTAACATAGCTTTTTACTGCTGTGAATCAATGTTTTCTCGGTTTTAGCCTGTTTTCTCGGTTTAAGCCTGTTTTGGGATGAAACGGGTTTAAGTGTTGTCTAAACACTCCAAATTCATCCCGAACTCTTTCAATTAGTCAAATGCATTGGATTGTCACACAATCTGACACTAGGAACAATAACAAAGCTGTTTACTGCTTCGAATCAATGGTTTCTCGGTTTTAGCCTGTTTCGGGACAAAATCGGTATATGTGGTGTCTAAACACTCCAAATTCGTTGCGAACTCTTACAATAAGTCAAATGCATTGGATTGTCACACATTTTGACCCAAGAAACACAAACAAAGCTGTTTACTGCTTCGAATTAATGTTTTCTCAGTTGTAGCCTGTTTTCTCGTTTTAAGGCTGTTTTGGGACAAAATGGGTATAAGTCTTGTCTAAACACTCCAAATTCAACCTGAACTCTTATAACTAGTCAAATGCATTAGATTGTTACAAAATTTTGACCCTAGAAAGAGTAACATAGCTTTTTACTGCTGTGAATCAATGTTTTCGGTTTTAGCCTGTTTTCTCGGTTTAAGCCTGTTTTGGGATGAAACGGGTTTAAGTGTTGTCTAAACACTCCAAATTCATCCCGAACTCTTACAATTAGTCAAATGCATTGGATTGTCACACAATCTGACACTAGAACAATAACAAAGCTGTTTACTGCTTCGAATCAATGTTTTCTCGGTTTTAGCCTGTTTCGGGACAAAATCGGTTATGTGGTGTCTAAACTCAAATTCGTTAAACTCTACAATAAGTCAAATGCATTGGATTGTCACATTTTGGCCCAAGAAACACAAACAAAGCTGGTTTACTGCTTCGAATTAATGTTTTCTCAGTTGTAGCCTGTTTTCTCGTTTTAAGCTTTGTTTGGGACAAAATGGGTATAAGTGTTGTCTAAACACTCCAAATTCAACCGAACTCTTATAACTAGTCAAATGCATTAGGTTGTTATATATTTTGACCCTAGAAAGAGTAACATAGCTTTTACTGCTTTGAATCAATGTTTTCTCGGTTTTAGCCTGTTTTCTCGGTTTAAGCCTGTTTTGGGATGAAACGGGTTTAAGTGTTGTCTAAACACTCCATATTCATCCCGAACTCTTACAATTAGTCAAATGCATTGCATTGTCATTATGACCCTAGGAACAGTAACAAAGCTGTTTATTGCTTGAATCAATGGTTTCTCGGTTTTAGCTTTGTTTGGGACAAAATCGGTATATGTGGTGTCTAAACACTCCAAATTCGTTGCGAACTCTTACAATAAGTCAAATGCATTGGATTGTCACATTTTGACCAAAACACAAACAAAGCTGTTTACTGCTTGAATTAATGTTTTCTCAGTTGTAGCCTGTTTTCTCGTTTTAAGCTTGTTTTGGGACAAAATGGGTATCAGTCTTGTCTAAACACTCCAAATTCAACCTGAACTCTTATAACTAGTCAAATGCATTAGATTGTTACAAATTTTGACCCTAGAAAGAGTAAATAGCTTGTAGCTTTGCTGCTGTGAATCAATGTTTTCTCGGTTTTAGCCTGTTTTCTCGGTTTAAGCTTTGTTTTGGGATGAAACGGGTTTAAGTGTTGTCTAAACACTCCAAATTCATCGAACTCTTACAATTAGTCAAATGCATTGGATTGTCACACAATCTGACACTAGGAACAATAACAAAGCTGTTTACTGCTTGAATCAATGTTTTCTCGGTTTTAGCCTGTTTTGGGACAAAATCGGTATATGTGTGTCTAAACACTCCAAATTCGTTGCGAACTCCTACAATAAGTCAAATGCATTGGATTGTCACACATTTTGGCCCAAGAACACAAACAAAGCTGGTTGCTTGAATTAATGTTTTCTCAGTTGTAGCCTGTTTTCGTTTAAGCTTTGTTTTGGGACAAAATGGGTATAAGTCTTGTCTAAACACTCCAAATTCAACCGAAATCTTATAACTAGTCAAATGCATTAGATTGTTACATGTTTTGACCCTAGAAATAACAAAGCTTTAACAACTTCGAACAATGTTTTCTCGGTTTTAGCTGTTTTTCTTGGCTTAAGCCTTTTTGGGATAAACGGGTTGAAGTGTTTCTAAACACTCCATATTCATCCCGAACTCTTACAATTAGTCAAATGCATTGGATTGCCACACATTCTGACCCTAGAAACAGTAACAAAACTGTTTACTTCTTGAATCAATGTTTTCTCGGTTTTAGCCTTTTGGGACAAAATGGGTATATGTTGTGTCTAAACACTCCAAATTCATTCAAACTCTTACAATAAGTCAAATGCATTGCGTTGTCACACTTTTTGACCCAAGAAATACAAACAAAGCTGTTTACTGCTTCGAATTTATGTTTTCTTAGTTTTAGCCTGTTTTCTCGTTTTAAGCCTGTTTTGGGACAAAATGGGTATAAGTGTTGTCTAAACACTCCAAATTCAACCCGAACTCTTATAACTAGTCAAATGCATTAGGTTGTTATATATTTTGACCCTAGAAAGAGTAACATAGCTTTTTACTGCTTTGAATCAATGTTTTCTCGGTTTTAGCCTGTTTTCTCGGTTTAAGCCTGTTTTGGGATGAAACGGGTTTAAGTGTTGTCTAAACACTCCATATTCATCCCGAACTCTTACAATTAGTCAAATGCATTGCATTGTCACACATTATGACCCTAGGAACAGTAACAAAGCTGTTTATTGCTTCGAATCAATGGTTTCTCGGTTTTAGCCTGTTTCGGGACAAAATCGGTATATGTGGTGTCTAAACACTCCAAATTCGTTCGAACTCTTACAATAAGTCAAAGCATTGGATTGTCACACATTTTGACCCAAACACAACAAAGCTGTTTACTGCTTCGAATTAATGTTTTCTCAGTTAGCCTGTTTTCGTTTTAAGCTTTGTTTGGGACAAAATGGGTATAAGTGTTGTCTAAACACTCCAAATTCAACCTGAACTCTTATAACTAGTCAAATGCATTAGATTGTTACAAATTTTGACCCTAGAAAGAGTAACATAGCTTTTACTGCTGTGAATCAATGTTTTCTCGGTTTTAGCCTGTTTTTCTCGGTTTAAGCTGTTTTGGGATGAAACGGGTTTAAGTGTTGTCTAAACACTCCAAATTCATCCCAACTCTTACAATTAGTCAAATGCATTGGGTTGTCACACAATCTGACACTAGGAACAATAACAAAGCTGTTTACTGCTTCGAATCAATGTTTTCTCGGTTTTAGCCTGTTTCGGGACAAAATCGGTATATGTGGTGTCTAAACACTCCAAATTCGTTGCGAACTCCTACAATAAGTCAAATGCATTGGATTGTCACATTTTGACCCAAGAAACACAAACAAAGCTGTTTACTTCGAATTAATGTTTTCTCAGTTGTACCTGTTTTCTCGTTTTAAGCCTGTTTTGGGACAAAATGGGTATAAGTCTTGTCTAAACACTCCAAATTCAACGAAATCTTATAACTAGTCAAATGCATTAGATTGTTACATGTTTTGACCCTAGAAAGAGTAACAAAGCTTTTAACAACTTGAACCAATGTTTTCTCGGTTTTAGCCTGTTTCTGGCTTTGTTTTGGGATGCGGGTTGAAGTGTTTTCTAAACACTCAATTTCCCGAACTCTTTAGTCAAATGCATTGGATTGCCACATTCTGACCCTAGAAACAGTAACAAAACTGTTTACTGCTTGAATCAATGTTTTCTCGGTTTTAGCTTGTTTCGGGACAAAATGGGTATATGTTTGTTAAACAACACTCCATTCCAAACTCTTACAATAAGTCAAATGCATTGCGTTGTCACACTTTTGACCAAGAAATACAAACAAAGCTGTTTACTGCTTGAATTAATGTTTTCTTAGTTTTAGCCTGTTTTCGTTTAAACCTCTTTTGGGACAAAATGGGTATAAGTGTTGTCTAAACACTAAATTCAACGAACTCTTATAACTAGTCAAATGCATTACGTTGTTATATATTTTGACCCTAGAAAGAGTAACATAGCTTTTTACTGCTTTGAATCAATGTTTTCGGTTTTAGCCTGTTTTCTCGGTTTAAGCTGTTTTGGGATGAAACGGGTTTAAGTGTTGTCTAAACACTCCATATTCATCCCGAACTCTTACAATTAGTCAAATGCATTGGATTGTCACACATTCTGACCCTAGGAACAGTAATAAAGCTGTTTACTGCTTCGAATCAATGTTTTCTCGGTTTTAGCCTGTTTCGGGACAAAATGGTATATGTGGTGTCTAAACACTCCAAATTCATTCCGAACTCTTATAATAAGTCAAATGCATTGCCTTGTCACACATTTTGACCCAAGAAACACAAACAAAGCTGTTTACTGCTTTGAATCAATGTTTTCTCGGTTTTAGCCTGTTTTCTCGTTTTAAGCCTCTTTTGGGACAAAATGGGTATTAGTGTTGTCTAAACACTCCAAATTCAACCGAACTCTTATAACTAGTCAAATGCATTAGATTGTTACATATTTTGACCCTAGAAGAGTAACATAGCTTTTACTGCTTTGAATCGATGTTTTCTCGGTTTTAGCCTGTTTTCGGTTTAAGCCTGTTTTGGGATGAAACGGGTTTAAGTGTTAAACACTCCAAATTCATCAAACTCTTACAATTAGTCAAATGCATTGGATTGTCACACATTCTGACCCTAGGAACAGTAACAACGCTGTTTACTGCTTGAATCAATGTTTTCTAGGTTTTAGCCTGTTTTCTTGGTTTAAGCCTTTTTGGGATGAAACGGGTTTAAGTGTTGTCTAACACTCCATATTCATCGAACTCTTACAATTAGTCAAATGCATTGGATTGTCACATTTTGACAAGAAACAATAACAAGCTGTTTACTGCTTGAATCAATGGTTTCGGTTTTAGCCTGTTTGGGACAAAATGGTATATGTGGTGTCTAAACACTCCAAATTCATTCCGAACTCTTACAATAAATCAAATGCATTGGATTGTCATTTTGACACTAGAAAAGTAACAAAGCTTTTACTTGAACTAATGTTTTCTCGGTTTTAGCCTGTTTTTCGTTTAAAGCTGTTTTGGGACAAAATGGGTATAAGTGTTGTCTAAACACTCCAAATTCAACCCGAACTCTTACAATAAGTCAAATGCATTGGATTGTCACACATTTTGACCCTAGAAAGGTAACATAGCTTTTACTGCTTTGAATCAATGTTTTCTCGGTTTAAGCCTGTTTTGGGATGAAACGGGTTTAAGTGTTGTCTAAACACTCCAAATTCATCCCAAACTCCTACAATTAGTCAAATACATTGGTTGTCACACATTCTGACCCTTGGAACAATAACAAAGCTGTTTACTGCTTGAATCAATGTTTTCTCGGTTTTTACCTGTTTCGGGATAAATCGGTATATAGGTGTCTAAACACTCCAAATGTTAGTTTAAGCGGGGTAAAGAGGAGGACTCGAGGAAGAAAGAGTGAAATCGGCGTAGGAATAAGAGAAACATAGGATTCATTAGTATATCATGTTACAAGGTGGCTGCAAGCCTTTTATGGGGACAAACATTAGGGCTACTCCCTCATGTGAGACATACAAGTTTGATAGGGACATAAGGAGAGAGACACACTAATCCCCAAGGTGAAAGCGACCTGCTTGGTCTCCCACAAAGGTACAAACACGTGACTACTTCTTCTTCTCTTAACGGCTATAAGGTAGTTTTCGATCCTTCTAATGGGCTTTGGAGTGCTTTGTGGTCTCCTCTTTACTCCATGGACATGATAAGATCCGGCCCCTTTACCTAACTCAAATCGGATGGCCCTTGTACGGACGGCCCTTGTTCCTCACTCATACGGACGGACACCTCCTATCTTATGGTCACTCAATACTCCCCCCGGCTTAGCCAGAATGCAATGGCTAGCTTGGAACCCGTGAAAGGATCACCTCGTTAAAAACCTTAGCCTAGAAAACCTCATGGGACAAAACTATGTTAAGGAAAAGGTGGTCTCCACGAGTTAGGTGAGTGACCTACGGCCGTGTAGGATCTACAAGTCCCAGCTTCTTATGAATGTACTCACAAACTTGGGGACTCGCAGCCTTGGTGAAGATGTCCGCTAACTGATCTTGACTTGGAGTGTGACATGGTAGGACCACTCCTTCTTCAATCTTTTCCCTAACCTTGTGACAATCTACCTCAATGTGTTTGGTTCTCTCATGGAATACTGAATTTGTGGCAATATGTATTGCGGCATTGTTGTCACAATGCATGGTGATTGGCTTTTCAGATTCAACTCCAAGGTCCTTAAGAAGTGCTTTGAGCCAGGTCAGTTCGTTGGTGAGCTTCTTCATGGCCCTATATTCGGACTCAGCACTCGAGCAAGACACAACCTTTTGCTTCTTTGACTTCCAGGTCACAAGATTACCACCAAGAAACGTGCAATACCCCGTTGTCGACCTCCTGTCCATTGTATCTCCAGCGTAGTCGGCGTCGCAATATCCTACCAGCTCCGTGTTATCGTTCTTACCATCCAGATACCGGCCGGACTCCCCTTTTTAGGTATAAAAATTCTCACACCTGTACCGAAGTTTGTTGGTGCGTTCATATGTTGGCTAACTTGGTTCACGCCAAGCATAGATCCGGTCTGGTGATCGTAAGGTAGATCAACTTGCCCACAAGCCTACGATATCTCCCCGCATCCTCATATGGCTCAGCCAGCTTATTAAGCGAAGTATTCGGCATGTTCTTCATCTCCCTCTTTCGCGACCTGGTAGCCTTCCTCAAGTGGTGTAGAGACAGGAGTTTAGCATAAACACGGTTTCTCGGAGAAGATCAGAGTATACTTCCGTTGAGAGAGAAACAACCCCTCCGGAGAGCGAGAGATTTCGATCCCGAGGAAGTATTTGAGCTCCCAAGATCCTTAATATCAAAGGCGGAGTGAAGAAGAAGAGCTTGGTGGTTAGATCCCTTATTATCATCACCAGAGATGATGATGTCATCAACGTATACAAGGACCACCACCGACCACCGGCAGTACGAAGAGTGAAGAGCGTGTGGTCCGCCTCAGACCGCTTGAAACCATTGGTGCGGAGCGTGGAGCTAAGTTTGTGATACCACGCCCTAGGGGATTGTTCAAGCCATAGGCCAGCCTTCTGGGCGAAGGATTCCGGGGCAACTATATCCTCCAAGCCGGGAGGAGGGGTGCATGTAGACCTCTTCTTCAACTCCCCTGAAGGAGCATTCTTGAGCGATCATGCATAAGTCCCAAGACAAAGGTGGTGGCAAGGAAAGGACAACGAACAGTGTGGAGTTTCCACTAACGAGGCAAACGTATCCGTATAATCGGTGCCATACGTTTGTGTAAAACCATGAGCAACTGAAGAGACCTTATATCTCTCCACATCCCCATTGCTTAGATATTTGATTGTGAGCACCCATTTGGAGCTGACAGCTTTCTTGCCTTTGGAAAATCCGCCTCGTCAAGTATGGTTTCGGATCATGGCCTCAGTCTCATCATCCACCGCATCTAACCACTCCTTGTATTCCTTAGCTTCATCGTAAGTTTGAGGGACAAACCGAGCATCGATCTTGGTGAGAAACGCACCATGGTCCGGAGGAACAAGGTCAAGCGAACACACAGCTTGAATAGGGTGAGCCACAGCTTGATTATTATAATAAACCGTTTTCCTTCCAGGTAGATGGATGAAATTTGAGTCGTTCACTGCGTCGAGGAGGGGGCACGGTCGGGTCATGTGAAGGAGCATCAGTGTCAGTGCTTGTGGGATTATTATCGTCATGGTCTGGCTCCGCAAGAGTGTCATTAAGTGAATTTACAAACGGCTCGTGAACATGAGTCGATGTTTGGACATGAGTTGGTTCTTCCTCTTCGATAGGAGATGTAGAAGGCTCATGGATAGTCTAATCGGTGTTGCCCTGTTCAGTGGAGCTCGATGGTGCGGTAATGCCGAGATGGTTCAGTAGAAACTGCAAGTTGGTCGCCCGATCAGAATGAGATTGAGGTAAGTCTTTCAGGCTGTTCCAGTCCTTCTTCCCGTAATATCCTTGTTGTTCGTGGAACTTCACGTCTCGTGAGATAAGAATGCGGCCAGTAGTAGGATCATAGCATTTATACCCCTTTTGACTTGTTGAATAACCAATGAACATGCATTTTGTGCTTTTGGCGTCGAGTTTGTTCCTTTGTTCACCTGGTACCAAAACAAAGCACACGCAACCGAAGACGCGTAAGTGATCCACAGAAGGTTTAAAACTATTGAGTACCTCATATGGTGATCTATCTTGTAGAACTTTCGTCGGTGTCCTATTGATTAAGTAACATGCGGTCATCACGGCATCTCCCCAAAACCTCTTGGTGACATTAGTGTGGAACATCATTGATCTCGCCACCTCCATAAGATGCCAGTTCTTCCTCTCGGCTACACCATTCTGTTGGGGCGTATAGGGACAGCTTGTTTGTTGAAGTATGCCATGCTTTGCTAAATGTGCTTTAAGTTTGTGGCTTGTGTATTCTCCTCCATTATCTGATCTTAGTACCTTTATTTTAGCATTGAAGTGATTAGTGACATAATTCTGAAAGTTAACAAATGCATCATAAACTCTATCCTTAGAAGGTAACAAGGTAAGCCATGTGTACTTAGATTTTTCATCAATAAAAGTCACAAAATACTTGTTATTATCTCTAGACAGGCAAGGAGAGGTCCACACATCAGAATGCACTAAATCAAAGCAATGTTCATAAATAGTAGTGGATTTAGGAAAGATAGACTTGCAATGTTTACCAAGAATACAAGACTCACAATTTGAATTATCAAAAACAACATTAGGCAACATTAATTCAAGGGCTCTAGAGTGAGGATGGCCTAATCTAGCATGCCAAACATCACTTGAAATACAACTAAGATTCGATATAAGAGAAAACAAGTTTGAGGGATTTGATGTAGTTTTCTCTAGGACATAGAGATCTCCCCTAACATCTCCTTCTCCAAGAGTCTTTCCAGTCTCAATATCCTGAAAATGTACACTGTTAGGACCAAAGATAGTGTAACAATTTAAATCATTAGTGGCTCTCTTAACCGATAAAAGGTTAGAAGTAAAGGTAGGCATAAAGAAAGCTTTTGAATTCTTATCAAACAATTTCAAGTCTCCTATGCCCCTAACTGGAATTCGGTCCCCATTAGCAATAATAACATTACCTACAGCCGGTTTTATATTGTGTATCAGACTAGGGTTACTTATCCTTATGGTGAAGCACATGAGTCAACAACAAGAACTTTACTAGGCTGTGAGGCAAAGAAAGTGGTACCAGAATCCTTTAGCGCGGCAATGGACTTGATGAGAGCCTCTAGGTCTGATTTCCTCACAAGATCTCCGAATGCGCCGCCATGGCGGTGGCCGCGCCCCTCCTGGTTCGTCGCACTAGCGCCTTGGCCGCTTGACCCTTCTTGCGAGAGATTGGCTTTGAACTTGGCCGGCTTGAGATGAGGATGAAGGATCCAGCACTTGTCCTTCACATGGCCTCTCTTCTTGCAATGGTCGCATACCACCACTCTCCAGTCCTCATGCTTGTAAACCCCTTGTTGGCCATGGCCAAATCTTCCTTCCCTCAAAAGAGACCAAGAGAGCCTTGTTCCTTTTGTACTTGAGAGCACACATCTTCAAGGGTAGGGAGCTTGTCTCCACGAAGAATATGCTTGATAAGATCATTGAACGCCGGGTTGAGGGTGAGTAGAAGACCAAAGACTTTGTCTTGCTCCTTTCTTTCATTGAGGATGGCCGGATCGATGGTGCTTGGTCGGAGCATCTCGAGTTCGGCCCAAAGTGACCTGAACTTCCCAAAATGCTTTGTAAACTCAAGTCTTCTTGGTGGAGGCAGTTGATGGCCTTCCTTCAAATACTTCGGGTTAAGTTGGTCACATTACCATATACATTAAGGCGTCTCCATAACATTGATCTCATGATATGAGTATGCCTCAAGGATTGGTGCGTGCGAGTTCTGGAGAATAGCAACACGGTCTGATCTTCTTGGAACCGCGAGTCTCCTTTTTCGAGTTCAGCCTCCTTGTCTTCTTCCTTTCCTTCTTCAAGTGCGTCTTTAATGGCTTTCTTGGGGAGTTGGTCTGTTTGATGTGAATCCATAGCTGGCCACTAAGCGCAGTCTTCGTGGTTCTTTTCCATAACAAGTAGTTAGCCCCTTTTAGGACCACCGGTGTAACAATCGGTTTGGAGGTATCCATAAGAATGGTTTGCAAGATAGAGAGATGAGTTTAAACTGATGTAACTTGAGTAGCGAGAGTAGTGACAAGAGTATAAAGAGAATAGAGAGTATAGAGAAGCGAAGACTGAGTTTAGAGAATAGGGAATCGAGAAACTTGCTCTGATACCATGTTAGTTTAAGCGGAAGTAAAGAGGAGGACTCGAGGAAGAGAGAGTGAAATCGGCAATAGGAATAAGAGAAACATAGGATTATTAGTATATTCAGCATGTTACAAAGGTGGCTGCAAGCCTTTTTATGGGGATAAACATTGAGGCTACTCCCTCATTGAGACATACAAGTTGGATAGGGACATAGGAGAGAACACTAATCCCCAAGGTGAAAGCGACCTCACTTGGTCTCCCACAAAGTCAATGCAGTGACTACCTTCTTCTTTCCTCTTCTAACGGCTATAAAGGTGGTTTTCACGTCCTTCTAATGGGCTTTGGAGTCTTTGTGGTCTCCTCTCCATGGGACATATAAAGATCCGACCCTTTTACTAACTCGTACGGATGGCCCTTGTACGGACGGCCACTTATTCTCCACTGCATTGGGACGGACACCTCACATCTTATGGTCTACTCAATACCAAATTCATTCCGAACTCTTACAATTAGTCAAATGCATTGGTTGTCACACATTTTGACACTAGAAAGAGTAACAAAGCTTTATACTGCTTCGAACTAATGTTTTCGGTTTTAGCCTGTTTAGGACAAAATGGGTATATGTGGTGTCTAAAAACTCCAAATTCATTCGAACTCTTATAATAAGTCAAATGCATTGGATTGTCACATATTTAACCCAAAACACAAACAAAGCTGTTTACTGCTTTGAATTATTTTTCTCAGTTGTAGCCTGTTTTCCGGTTTAAGCTGTTTTGGGACAAAACGGTGTATAAGTGTTGTCTCTAAACACTCCAAATTCATTCGAACTCTTACAAAAGTCAAATGCATTGGATTGTCACACATTTTGACCCTAAAACACAAACAAAGCTGTTTACTGCTTCGAATCAATGTTTTCTCGGTTTGCCTGTTTTCTCGTTTAAGCTTGTTTTCGGACAAAATGGGTATAAGTGTTGTCTAAACACTCCAGAATTCAACCGAACTCTTATAACTAGTCAAATGCATTGGATGTTACATATTTTGACCCTAGAAAGAGTAACATAACTTTTACAGATAATGTTTTCGGTTTTAGCCTGTTTCGGTTTAAGCCTGTTTTGGGATAAGCAGGTTTAAGTGTTGTCAAGAACTCGAATTCATCGAACTCTTACATTTGAGTCAAATTCATTGGGATTAAGCGGGTTTAAGTGTTGTCTAAACACTCAAATTCATCCCGAACTCTTACAATTAGTCAAATGCATTGCATTGTCACACATTCTGACCCTAGAAACAGTAACAAAGCTGTTTACTAACCCGAATCAATGTTTTCTCGGTTTAGCCTGTTTGGGGACAAAATGGGTATATGTGGTGTCTAAACACTCAAATTCATTCCGAACTCTTACAATAAGTCAAATGCATTGGATTGTCACACATTTTGACACTAGAAATAAAAACAATGCTGTTTACTGCCGAACTAATGTTTTCTCGGTTTTAGCCTGTTTTAGTTTTAAGCTGTTTTGGGACAAAATGGGTATAAGTGTTGTCTAAACACTCCAAATTCATTCGAACTCTTATAATAAGTCAAATAAATTGTTGTCACACATTTTGACCCTAGAAAGGAGTAACATAGCTTTTACTGCTTTGAATCAATGTTTTCTCGGTTTTAGCTGTTTTGGTTTAAGCATGTTTTGGAATGAAACGGGTTTAAGTGTTGTCTAAACACTCCAAATTCATCAGACTCCTACAATTAGTCAAATACATTGGATTGTCACACATTCTGACCCTTGGAACAGTAATAAAAGCTGTTGCACTTCGAATCAATGTTTTCGGTTTTAACTTTGTTTGGGACAAAATGGGGTATATGTGGTGTCTAAACACTCAAATTCATTCCGAACTCTTACAATAAGTCAAAATGCATTGGTTGTCACCTTTTGACCCAAAAACAAACAAAGCTGTTTACTGCTTTGTTAAATATTTTCTCAGTTTTTAGCTGTTTTCTTTTCAGCCTTGTATTCGGGACAAAATGGGTATAAGTGGTGTGTCTAAACACTCCAAATTCATTCTGAACTCTTACAATAAGTCAAATGCATTGGATTGTCACATTTGACCCTAGAAACAGTAACATGTTTTACTGCTTTGAATCAATGTTTTCTTGGTTTGCCTTATTTTCTCGGTTTAATCCTCTTTTGGGATGAAACGGGTTTAAGTCTTGTCTAAACACTCCAAATTCATCTAGAACTCTTACAATTAGTCAAATGCATTGGATTGTCACACATTCTGACCTAAAATCAGTAACAAAGCTGTTTACTGCTTGAATCAATGTTTTCTCGGTTTTAGCCTATTCAAGGACAAAA
>JALDXE010000129.1:0-63578 GCA_023864065.1 Camelina neglecta
GTATGTTGTCTAAACACTCCAAATTCATCCCTAACTCTTACAATTAGTCAAATGCATTGGATTGTCACATATTCTAATCTTGAAAGAGTAACAAAGCTATGTTAGCATTTCTTCGTGCTTCGAATCAATGTTTTCTCGGTTTAAGCCTGTTTGGGACAAAACGGGTTTAAGTGTTGTCTAAACACTCCAAATTCATCCCGAACTCTTACAATTAGTCAAATGCATTGGATTATCACACATTTTGACCCTAGAAACACAAAAAAGCTGTTTACTGCTTCAATCAATGTTTTCTTCTCGGTTTTAGCCTGTTTTTTCGCTTTAAGCCTTTTTTGGGATAAAATGGGTTTAAGTGGTTGTCTAAACACTCCAAATTCATTCCGAACTCTTACAATAAGTCAAATGCATTGGATTGTCGTTACATATTTTGACCCTAGAAAGAGTAACAAAGCTGTTTACTGCTTCGAATTAATGTTTTCTCGTTTTAGCCTGTTTTCTCGTTTTAAGCCTGTTTTGGGACAAAATGGGTATAAGTCTTGTCTAAACACTCCAAATTCAACCCGAACTCTTATAATTAGTCAAATGCATTATATTGTTACATATTTTGACCCTAGAAAGAGTAACAAGGCTGTTTACTGCTTCGAATCAATGTTTTCTCGGTTTTAGCCTGTTTTGGGACAAAACGGGTATAAGTGTTGTCTAAACACTCCAAATTCCGAACTCTTACAATTAGTCAAATGCATTGGATTGTCACACATTTTGACCCTAGAAACACCAAACAAAGCTGTTTACTGCTTCGAATAATGTTTTCTCGGTTTTAGCCTGTTTTCTCGTTTTAAGCCTGTTTTGGGACAAAATGGGTATAAGTGTTGTCTAAACACTCCAAATTCAACCCGAACTCTTATAATTAGTCAAATGCATTGGATTGTTACATATTTTGACCCTAGAAAGAGTAACAAGCTGTTTACTGCTTCGAATCAATGTTTTCTCGGTTTTAGCCTGTTTTCTCGGTTTAGTTTTCCGTTTTGGGATAAAACGGGTTTAAGTGTTGTCTAAACACTCCAAATTCATCCCGAACTCTTACAATTAGTCAAATGCATTGGATTGTCACACATTTTGACCCTAGAAAGAGTAACAAAGCTGTTTACTGCTTCGAATCAATGTTTTCTCGGTTTTAGCATGTTTTCTCGTTTTAAGCCTTTTTGGGACAAAATGGGTAAGTGTCTAAACACTCAAATTCAACCCGAACTCTTATAATTAGTCAAATGCATTGGATTGTCACACATTTTGACCCTAGAAACACCAAACAAAGCTGTTTACTGCTTCGAATCAATGTTTTCTCGGTTTTAGCCTGTTTCTCGTTTTAAGCCTGTTTTGGGACAAAATGGGTATAAGTGGTTGTCTAAACACTCCAAATTCAACCCGAACTCTTATAATTAGTCAAATGCATTGGATTGTTACATATTTTGACCCTAGAAAGAGTAACATAGCTGTTTACAGCTTCGAATCAATGTTTTCTCTTGGTTTTAGCCTGTTTTGTCGTTTAAGCCTGTTTTGGGATAAACGGGTTTAAGTGTTGTCTAAACACTCCAAATTCATCCCGAACTCTTATAATTAGTCAAATGCATTGGATTGTTACATATTTTGACCCTAGAAACAGTAACAAAGCTGTTTACTGCTTCGAATCAATGTTTTCTAGGTTTTAGCCTGTTTTCTGGCTTAAGCCTGTTTTGGGATAAACAGGTTTAAGTGTTGTCTAAACACTCTAAATGCATCCCGAACTTTTACAATTAGTCAAATGCATTGGATTGTCACACATTCTGACCCTAGAAACAGTAACAAAGCTGTTTACTGCTTCGAATCAATGTTTTCTGTTTTAAGCCTGTTTTGGGACAAAATGGGTATAAGTGTTGTCTAAACACTCCAAATTCAACCCGAACTCTTATAATTAGTCAAATGCATTGGATTGTTACATATTTTGACCCTAGAAAGAGTAACATAGCTGTTTACAGCTTCAATGTTTTCTCTTGGTTTTAGCCTGTTTTGTCGGTTTAAGCCTGTTTTGGGATAAAACGGGTTTAAGTGTTGTCTAAACACTCCAAATTCAACCCGAACTCTTATAATTAGTCAAATGCATTGGATTGTTACATATTTTGACCCTAGAAAGAGTAAAATAGCTGTTTACAATTCGAATCAATGTTTTCTCTTGGTTTTAGCCTGTTTTGTCGGTTTAAGCCTGTTTTGGGATAAAATGGGTTTAAGTGTTGTCTAAACACTTCAAATTCATCCCGAACTCTTATAATTAGTCAAATGCATTGGATTGTTACATATTTTGACCCTAGAAAGAGTAACAAAGCTGTTTACTGCTTCGAATCAATGTTTTCGGTTTTAGCCTGTTTTCGGGACAAAATGGGTATAAGTGGTGTCTAAACACTCCAAATTCAACCCGAACTCTTATAATTAGTCAAATGCATTGGATTGTTACATATTTTGACCCTAGAAAGAGTAACAAAGCTGTTTACTGCTTTGAATCAATGTTTTCTCGGTTTTAGCCTGTTTTCTACACTGTTGGGATAAAACGGGTTTATGTTGTCTAAACACTCCAAATTCATCCCGAACTCTTACAATTAGTCAAATGCATTGGATTGTACACATTTTGACCCTAGAAAGAGTAACAAAGCTGTTTACTGCTTCGAATCAATGTTTTTCTGTTTTAGCCTGTTTTGTCGCTTTAAGCATGTTTTGGGACAAAATGGGTATAAGTGTCTAAACACTCCAAATTCATCCGAACTCTTACAATTAGTCAAATGCATTGGATTGTCACACATTTTGACCCTAGAAAGAGTAACATAGCTGTTTACAGCTTCGAATCAATGTTTTCTCTTGGTTTTAGCCTGTTTTGTCGGTTTAAGCCTGTTTTGGGATAAAACGGGTTTAAGTGTTGTCTAAACACTCCAAATTCATCCCGAACTCTTACAATTAGTCAAATGCATTGTATTGTTACACATTTTGACCCTAGAAACAGTAACAAAGCTGTTTACTGCTTCGAATCAATGTTTTCTAGGTTTTAGCTGTTTTCTCGGTTTAAGCCTGTTTTGGGATAAAACGGTTGAACTGTTGTCTAAACACTCTAAATTCATCCCGAACTTTTACAATTAGTCAAATGCATTGGATTGTCACACATTCTGACCCTAGAAACAGTAACAAAGCTGTTTACTGCTTCGAATCAATGTTTTTCGTTTTAAGCCTGTTTGGGACAAAATGGGTATACGTGTTGTCTAAACACTCCAAATTCAACCCGAACTCTTATAATTAGTCAAATGCATTGATTGTTACATATTTTGACCCTAGAAAGAGTAACATAGCTGTTTACTGCTTCGAATCAATTTTTCTTGTTTTAGCCTGTTTTGTCTGTTTAAGCCTGTTTTGGGATAAAACGGGTTTAAGTGTTGTCTAAACACTCCAAATTCATCCCGAACTCTTACAATTAGTCAAATGCATTGATTGTTACACATTTTGACCCTAGAAAGAGTAACAAAGCTGTTTACTGCTTCGAATCAATGTTTTCTTGGTTTTAGCCTGTTTCGGGACAAAATGGGTATAAGTGGTGTCTAAACACTCCAAATTCAACCCGAACTCTTATAATTAGTCAAATGCATTGGATTGTTACATTTTGACCCTAGAAAGAGTAACAAAGCTGTTTACGGCTTCGAATCAATGTTTTCTCGGTTTTAGCTTGTTTTCTCGGTTTAAGCCTGTTTTGGGATAAAACGGGTTTAAGTGTTGTCTAAACACTCCAAATTCATCCCGAACTCTTACAATTAGTCAAATGCATTGGATTGTTACATATTTTGACCCTAGAAAGAGTAACAAAGCTGTTTACTGCTTCGAATCAATGTTTTCTCGGTTTTAGCCTGTTTCGGGACAAAATGGGTATAAGTGGTCTCTAAACACTCCAAATTCAACCCGAACTCTTATAATTAGTCAAATGCATTGGATTGTTACATATTTTGACCCTAGAAAGAGTAACATAGCTGTTTACTGCTTCGAATCAATGTTTTCTGGTTTTAGCCTGTTTTCTCGGTTTAAGCCTGTTTTGGGATAAAACGGGTTTAAGTGTTGTCTAAACACTCCAAATTCATCCCGAACTTTTACAATTAGTCAAATGCATTGGATTGTCACACATTCTGACCCTAGAAAGAGTAACAAAGCTGTTTACTGCTTCGAATCAATGTTTTCTCGGTTTTAGCTTGTTTCGGGACAAAATGGGTATAAGTGGTGTCTAAACACTCCAAATTCAACCCGAACTCTTATAAGTAGTCAAATGCATTGGATTGTTACATATTTTGACCCTAGAAAGAGTAAAATAGCTGTTTACAACTTCGAATCAATGTTTTCTCTTGGTTTTAGCCTGTTTACTCGGTTTAAGCCTGTTTTGGGATAAAACGGGTTTAAGTGTTGTCTAAACACTCCAAATTCAACCCGAACTCTTATAATTAGTCAAATGCATTGGATTGTTACATATTTTGACCCTAGAAAGAGTAACATAGCTGTTTACAGCTTCGAATCAATGTTTTCTCTTGGTTTTAGCCTGTTTTGTCGGTTTAAGCCTGTTTTGGGATAAAACGGGTTTAAGTGTTGTCTAAACACTCAAATTCATCCCGAACTCTTACAATTAGTCAAATGCATTGGATTGTTACACATTATGACCTAGAAACAGTAACAAAGCTGTTTACTGCTTCGAATCAATGTTTTCTAGGTTTTAGCCTGTTTTCTCGGTTTAAGCCTGTTTTGGGATAAAACGGGTTGAACTGTTGTCTAAACACTCTAAATTCATCCCGAACTTTTACAATTAGTCAAATGCATTGGATTGTCACACATTCTGACCCTAGAAACAGTAACAAAGCTGTTTACTGCTTCGAATCAATGTTTTCTCGTTTTAAGCCTGTTTGGGACAAAATGGGTATAAGTGTTGTCTAAACACTCCAAATTCAACCCGAACTCTTATAATTAGTCAAATGCATTGGATTGTTACATATTTTGACCCTAGAAAGAGTAACATAGCTGTTTACAGCTTCGAATCAATGTTTTCTCTTGGTTTTAGCCTGTTTTGTCGGTTTAAGCCTGTTTTGGGATAAAACGGGTTTAAGTGTTGTCTAAACACTCCAAATTCATCCCGAACTCTTACAATTAGTCAAATGCATTGGATTGTTACACATTATGACCCTAGAAACACAAACAAAGCTGGTTACTGCTTCGAATCAATGTTTTCTGGTTTTAGCCTGTTTTCTCGGTTTAAGCCTGTTTTGGGATAAAACGGGTTGAAGTGTTGTCTAAACACTCTAAATTCATCCCGAACTTTTACAATTAGTCAAATGCATTGGATTGTCACACATTCTGACCCTAGAAACAGTAACAAAGCTGTTTACTGCTTCGAATCAATGTTTTCTGTTTTAGCCTTTTTGGGACAAAATGGGTATACGTGTTGTCTAAACACTCCAAATTCAACCCGAACTCTTATAATTAGTCAAATGCATTAGATTGTTACATTTTTTGACCCTAGAAAGAGTAACAAAGCTGTTTACTGCTTCGAATCAATGTTTTCTCGGTTTTAGCCTGTTTTCTTGGTTTAAGCCTTTTGGGACAAAATTGGTATAAGTGTTGTCTAAACACTCCAAATTCAACCCGAACTCTTATAATTAGTCAAATGCATTGGATTGTTACATCTTTTGACCCTAGAAAGAGTAACAAAGCTGTTTACTGCTTCGAATCAATGTTTTCTTGGTTTTAGCCTGTTTCGACAAAATGGGTATAAGTGGTGTCTAAACACTCCAAATTCAACCCGAACTCTTATAATTAGTCAAATGCATTGATTGTTACATATTTTGACCCTAGAAAGAGTAACAAAGCTGTTTACTGCTTGAATCAATGTTTTCTCGGTTTTAGCTTGTTTTCTGGTTTAACTGCTTTGGGATAAACGGGTTTAAGTGTTGTCTAAACACTCTAAATTCATCCCGAACTTTTACAATTAGTCAAATGCATTGGATTGTTACACATTCTGACCCTAGAAACAGTAACAAAGCTGTTTACTGCTTCGAATCAAGGTTTCCTCGTTTTAAGCCTGTTTTGGGACAAAATGGGTATACGTGTTGTCTAAACACTCCAATTCAACCCGAACTCTTATAATTAGTCAAATGCATTGGATTGTTACATATTTTGACCCTAGAAAGAGTAAAAGAGCTGTTTACAACTTCGAATCAATGTTTTCTCTTGGTTTTAGCCTGTTTTGTCGGTTTAAGCCTGTTTTGGGATAAAACGGGTTTAAGTGTTGTCTAAACACTCCAAATTCAACCCGAACTCTTATAATTAGTCAAATGCATTGGATTGTTACATATTTTGACCCTAGAAAGAGTAACATAGCTGTTTACAGCTTCGAATCAATGTTTTCTCTTGGTTTTAGCCTGTTTTGCCGGTTTAAGCCTGTTTTGGGATAAAACGGGTTTAAGTGTTGTCTAAACACTCTAAATTCATCCCGAACTTTTACAATTAGTCAAATTCATTGGATTGTTACACATTCTGACTCTAGAAATAGTAACAAAGCTGTTTACTGGTTCAAATCAAGGTTTTCTCGGTTTTAGCCTGTTTCGACAAAATGGGTATAAGTGGTGTCTAAACACTCCAAATTCAACCCGAACTCTTATAATTAGTCAAATGCATTGGATTGTTACATATTTTGACCCTAGAAAGAGTAACATAGATGTTTACTGCTTCGAATCAATGTTTTCTCTCGGTTTTAGCCTGTTTTCTCGGTTTAAGCCTGTTTTGGGATAAAACGGGTTTAAGTGTTGTCTAAACACTCCAAATTCAACCCGAACTCTTATAATTAGTCAAATGCATTGGATTGTTACATATTTTGACCCTAGAAAGAGTAACATAGCTGTTTACTGCTTCGAATCAATGTTTTCTCTGGTTTTAGCCTGTTTTCTCGGTTTAAGCCTGTTTTGGGATAAAACGGGATTAAGTGTTGTCTAAACACTCCAAATTCATCCCGAACTCTTACAATTAGTCAAATGCATTGGATTGTTACACATTCTGACCCTAGAAACACAAACAAAGCTGTTTACTGCTTCGAATCAATGTTTTCTCTTGGTTTTAGCCTGTTTTCTCGGTTTAAGCCTCTTTGGGATAAAACGGGTTTAAGTGTTGTCTAAACACTCTAAATTCATCCCGAACTTTTACAATTAGTCAAATGCATTGGATTGTCACACATTCTGACCCTAGAAACAGTAACAAAGCTGTTTACTGCTTCGAATCAATGTTTTCTCGTTTTAAGCCTGTTTTGGGACAAAATGGGTATACGTGTTGTCTAAACACTCCAATTCAACCCGAACTCTTATAATTAGTCAAATGCATTGGATTGTTACATATTTTGACCCTAGAAAGAGTAAAAGAGCTGTTTACAACTTCGAATCAATGTTTTCTCTTGGTTTTAGCCTGTTTTGTCGGTTTAAGCCTGTTTTGGGATAAAACGGGTTTAAGTGTTGTCTAAACACTCCAAATTCAACCCGAACTCTTATAATTAGTCAAATGCATTGGATTGTTACATATTTTGACCCTAGAAAGAGTAACATAGCTGTTTACAGCTTCGAATCAATGTTTTCTCTTGGTTTTAGCCTGTTTTGCCGGTTTAAGCCTGTTTTAGGATAAAACGGGTTTAACTGTTGTCAAAACAATCCAAATTCATCCGCAACTCTTAGTATAGACAAATGCATTGGATTGTTACATATTTTGACCCTAGAAAGAGTAACATAGCTGTTTACAGCTTCGAATCAAAGTTTTCTCTTGGTTTTAGCTTGTTTTCTCTGTTTTAGCCTCTTTCGGGACAAAATGGGTATAAGTGGTGTCTAAACACTCCAAATTCAACCCGAACTCTTATAAGTAGTCAAATGCATTGGATTGTTACATAATTTTGACCCTAGAAAGAGTAAAATAGCTGTTTACAACTTCGAATCAATGTTTTCTCTTGGTTTTAGCCTGTTTTGCCGGTTTAAGCCTGTTTTGGGATAAAACGGGTTTAAGTGTTGTCTAAACACTCCAAATTCAACCCGAACTCTTATAATTAGTCAAATGCATTGGATTGTTACATATTTTGACCCTAGAAAGAGTAACATAGCTGTTTACAGCTTCGAATCAATGTTTTCTCTTGGTTTTAGCCTGTTTTGTCGGTTTAAGCCTGTTTTGGGATAAAACGGGTTTAAGTGTTGTCTAAACACTCCAAATTCAACCCGAACTCTTATAATTAGTCAAATGCATTGGATTGTTACATATTTTGACCTCTAGAGTAACATAGCTGTTTACAGCTTCGAATCAATGTTTTCTCTTGGTTTTAGCCTGTTTTGCCGGTTTAAGCCTGTTTTGGGATAAAACGGGTTTAAGTGTTGTCTAAACACTCTAAATTCATCCCGAACTTTTACAATTAGTCAAATGCATTGGATTGTTACATATTCTGACTAGAAATAGTAACAAAGCTGTTTACTGCTTCGAATCAATGTTTTCTCGGTTTTAGCCTGTTTCGGGACAAAATGGGTATAAGTGGTG
This sequence comes from Camelina neglecta, assembly GCA_023864065.1. Classification (NCBI taxonomy): domain Eukaryota; kingdom Viridiplantae; phylum Streptophyta; class Magnoliopsida; order Brassicales; family Brassicaceae; genus Camelina; species Camelina neglecta. The sequence continues at coordinate 8,596 of JALDXE010000129.1, forward strand.
TCTAAACACTCCAAATTCAACCCGAACTCTTATAAGTAGTCAAATGCATTGGATTGTTACATATTTTGACCCTAGAAAGAGTAAAATAGCTGTTTACAACTTCGAATCAATGTTTTCTCTTGGTTTTAGCCTGTTTACTCGGTTTAAGCCTGTTTTGGGATAAAACGGGTTTAAGTGTTGTCTAAACACTCCAAATTCAACCCGAACTCTTATAATTAGTCAAATGCATTGGATTGTTACATATTTTGACCCTAGAAAGAGTAACATAGCTGTTTACAGCTTCGAATCAATGTTTTCTCTTGGTTTTAGCCTGTTTTGTCGGTTTAAGCCTGTTTTGGGATAAAACGGGATTAAGTGTTGTCTAAACACTCCAAATTCATCCCGAACTCTTACAATTAGTCAAATGCATTGTATTGTTACACATTATGACCCGAGAAACACAAACAAAGCTGGTTACTGCTTCGAATCAATGTTTTCTCTTGGTTTTAGCCTGTTTTCTCGGTTTTAGCCTCTTTTGGGATAAAACGGGTTTAAGTGTTGTCTAAACACTCTAAATTCATCCGAACTTTTACAATTAGTCAAATGCATTGGATTGTCACACATTCTGACCCTAGAAACAGTAACAAAGCTGTTTACTGCTTCGAATCAATGTTTCTCGTTTTAAGCCTGTTTTGGGACAAAATGGGTATAAGTGTTGTCTAAACACTCCAATTCAACCCGAACTCTTATAATTAGTCAAATGCATTGGATTGTTACATATTTTGACCCTAGAAAGAGTAAAATAGCTGTTTACAACTTCGAATCAATGTTTTCTCTTGGTTTTAGCCTGTTTTGTCGGTTTAAGCCTGTTTTGGGATAAAACGGGTTTAAGTGTTGTCTAAACACTCCAAATTCAACCCGAACTCTTATAATTAGTCAAATGCATTGGATTGTTACATATTTTGACCCTAGAAAGAGTAACATAGCTGTTTACAGCTTCGAATCAATGTTTTCTTTTGGTTTTATTTTCGCTTTGCTAGCTCTGTTTAGATAAAACGGGTTTAAGTGTTGTCTAAACACTCCAAATTCATCCGAACTCTTACAATTAGTCAAATGCATTGGATTGTTACATATTTTGACCCTAGAAAGAGTAACATAGCTGTTTACAGCTTCGAATCAAAGTTTTCTCTTGGTTTTAGCTTGTTTTCTCTGTTTTAGCCTCTTTCGGGACAAAATGGGTATAAGTGGTGTCTAAACACTCCAAATTCAACCCGAACTCTTATAAGTAGTCAAATGCATTGGATTGTTACATAATTTTGACCCTAGAAAGAGTAAAATAGCTGTTTACAACTTCGAATCAATATTTTCTCTTGGTTTTAGCCTGTTTTGCCGGTTTAAGCCTGTTTTGGGATAAAACGGGTTTAAGTGTTGTCTAAACACTCCAAATTCATCGCCAACTCTTAGTATAGACAAATGCATTGGATTGTTACATATTTTGACCCTAGAAAGAGTAACATAGCTGTTTACAGCTTCGAATCAAATATTTCTCTTAGTTTTAGCTTGTTTTCTCGGTTTAAGCCTCTTTTGGGATGAAACGGGTTTAAGTGTTGTCTAAACACTCTAAATCCATCCCGAACTTTTACAATTAGTCAAATGCATTGTATTGTTACACATTATGACCCGAGAAACACAAACAAAGACGGTTACTGCTTCGAATCAATGTTTTCTAGGATTTAGCCTGTTTTCTCGGTTTAAGCCTGTTTTGGGATAAAACGGGTTGAACTGTTGTCTAAACACTCTAAATGCATCCCGAACTTTTACAATTAGTCAAATGCATTGGATTGTCACACATTCTGACTCTAGAAACAGTAACAAAGCTGTTTACTGCTTCGAATCAATGTTTTCTCGTTTTAAGCCTGTTTTGGGTTAAAATGGGTATACGTGTTGTCTAAACACTCCAAATTCAACCCGAACTCTTATAAGTAGTCAAATGCATTGGATTGTTACATATTTTGACCCTAGAAAGAGTAAAATAGCTGTTTACAACTTCGAATCAATGTTTTCTCTTGGTTTTAGCCTGTTTTCTCGGTTTAAGCCTGTTTTGGGATGAAACGGGTTTAAGTGTTGTCTAAACACTCTAAATTCATCCCGAACTTTTACAATTAGTCAAATTCATTGGATTGTTACATATTTTGACCCTAGATAGCGTAACAAAGCTGTTTACTGCTTCGAATCAATGTTTTCTCGGTTTTAGCCTGTTTCGGGACAAAATGGGTATAAGTGGTCTCTAAACACGCCAAATTCAACCCGAACTCTTATAATTAGTAAAATGCATTAGATTGTTACATATTTTGACCCTAGAAAGAGTATCATAGCTGTTTACTGCTTCGAATCAATGTTTTCTCGGTTTTAGCCTGTTTTCTTGGTTTAAGCCTGTTTTGGGATGAAACTGGTTTAAGTGTTGTCTAAACACTCTAAATTCATCCCGAACTTTTACAATTAGTCAAATGCATTGGATTGTCACACATTCTGACCCTAGAAATAGTAACAAAGCTGTTTACTGGTTCAAATCAATGTTTTCTCGGTTTTAGCCTGTTTCGGGACAAAATGGGTATAAGTGGTGTCTAAACACTCCAAATTCAACCCGAACTCTTATAATTAGTCAAATGCATTGGATTGTTACATATTTTGACCCTAGAAAGAGTAACATAGCTGTTTACAACTTCGAATCAATGTTTTCTCTTGGTTTTAGCCTGTTTTGTCGGTTTAAGCCTGTTTTGGAATAAATCGGTTTAAGTGTTGTCTAAACACTCCAAATTCATTCCGAAGTCTTACCATTAGTCAAATGCATTGGATTGTCACACATTCTGACCCTAGAAACTGTAACAAGGCTGTTTACTGATTCGAATCAATGTTTTCTCTGTTTTAGCCTGTTTCGGGACAAAATGGGTATAAGTGGTGTCTAAACACTCCAAATTCAACCCGAACTCTTATAATTAGTCAAATGCATTGGATTGTTACATATTTTGACCCTATAAAGAGTAAAAGAGCTGTTTACAACTTCGAATCAATGTTTTCTCTTGGTTTTAGCCTGTTTTGTCGGTTTAAGCCTGTTTTGGGATAAAACGGGTTTAAGTGTTGTCTAAACACTCCAAATTCAACCCGAACTCTTATAATTAGTCAAATGCATTGGATTGTTACATATTTTGACCCTAGAAAGAGTAAAATAGCTGTTTACAACTTCGAATCAATGTTTTCTCTTGGTTTTAGCCTGTTTTCTTGGTTTAAGCATGTTTTGGGATAAAACGGGTTGAACTGTTGTCTAAACACTCTAAATGCATCCCGAACTTTTACAATTAGTCAAATGCATTGGATTGTCACACATTCTGACCCTAGAAACAGTAACAAAGCTGTTTACTGCTTCGAATCAATGTTTTCTCGTTTTAAGCCTGTTTTGGGTTAAAATGGGTATACGTGTTGTCTAAACACTCCAAATTCAACCCGAACTCTTATAAGTAGTCAAATGCATTGGATTGTTACATATTTTAACCCTAGCAAGAGTAAAATAGCTGTTTACAACTTCGAATCAATGTTTTCTCTTGGTTTTAGCCTGTTTACTCGGTTTAAGCCTGTTTTGGGATGAAACGGGTTTAAGTGTTGTCTAAACACTCTAAATTCATCCCGAACTTTTACAATTAGTCAAATTCATTGGATTGTTACATATTTTGACCCTAGATAGCGTAACAAAGCTGTTTACTGCTTCGAATCAATGTTTTCTCGGTTTTAGCCTGTTTCGGGACAAAATGGATATAATTGGTCTCTAAACACACCAAATTCAACCCGAACTCTTATAATTAGTAAAATGCATTAGATTGTTACATATTTTGACCCTAGAAAGAGTATCATAGCTGTTTACTGCTTCGAATCAATGTTTTCTCGGTTTTAGCCTGTTTTCTTGGTTTAAGCCTGTTTTGGGATGAAATTGGTTTAAGTGTTGGCTAAACACTCTAAATTCATCCCGAACTTTTACAATTAGTCAAATCCATTGGATTGTCACACATTCTGACCCTAGAAATAGTAACAAAGCTGTTTACTGGTTCAAATCAATGTTTTCTCGGTTTTAGCTTGTTTCGGGACAAAATGGATATAAGTGGTGTCTAAACACTCCAAATTCAACCCGAACTCTTATAATTAGTCAAATGCATTGGATTGTTACATATTTTGACCCTAGAAAGAGTAACATAGCTCTTTACAACTTCGAATCAATGTTTTCTCTTGGTTTTAGCCAGTTTTGTCGGTTTAAGCCTGTTTTGGAATAAATCGGTTTAAGTGTTGTCTAAACACTCCAAATTCATTCCGAAGTCTTACCATTAGTCAAATGCATTGGATTGTCACACATTCTGACCCTAGAAACTGTAACAAGGCTGTTTACTGATTCGAATCAATGTTTTCTCTGTTTTAGCCTGTTTCGGGACAAAATGGGTATAAGTGGTGTCTAAACACTCCAAATTCAACCCGAACTCTTATAATTAGTCAAATGCATTGGATTGTTACATATTTTGACCCTAGAAAGAGTAAAATAGCTGTTTACAACTTCGAATCAATGTTTTCTCTTGGTTTTAGCCTGTTTTGTCGGTTTAAGCCTGTTTTGGGATAAAACGGGTTTAAGTGTTGTCTAAACACTCCAACCCGAACTCTTATAATTAGTCAAATGCATTGGATTGTTACATATTTTGACCCTAGAAAGAGTAAAATAGCTGTTTACAACTTCGAATCAATGTTTTCTCTTGGTTTTAGCCTGTTTTGTCGGTTTAAGCCTGTTTTGGGATAAAACGGGTTTAAGTGTTGTCTAAACACTCCAAATTCATCCCGAACTCTTACCATTAGTCAAATGCATTGGATTGTCACATATTCTGACCCTAGAAACTGTAACAAGGCTGTTTACTGTTTCGAATCAATGTTTTCTCTGTTTTAGCCTGTTTCGGGACAAAATGGGTATAAGTGGTGTCTAAACACTCCAAATTCAACCCGAACTCTTATAATTAGTCAAATGCATTGGATTGTTACATATTTTGACCCTAGAAAGAGTAAAATAGCTGTTTACAAATTCGAATCAATGTTTTCTCTTGGTTTTAGCCTGTTTACTCGGTTTAAGCCTGTTTTGGGATGAAACTGGTTTAAGTGTTGGCTAAACACTCTAAATTCATCCCGAACTTTTACAATTAGTCAAATGCATTGGATTGTCACACATTCTGACCCTAGAAATAGTAACAAAGCTGTTTACTGGTTCAAATCAATGTTTTCTCGGTTTTAGCTTGTTTCGGGACAAAATGGATATAAGTGGTGTCTAAACACTCCAAATTCAACCCGAACTCTTATAATTAGTCAAATGCATTGGATTGTTACATATTTTGACCCTAGAAAGAGTAACATAGCTCTTTACAACTTCGAATCAATGTTTTCTCTAGGGTTTAGCCAGTTTTGTCGGTTTAAGCCTGTTTTGGAATAAATCGGGTTTAAGTGTTGTCTAAACAATCCAAATTCAACCCGAACTCTTATAATTAGTCAAATGCATTGGATTGTTACATATTTTGACCCTAGAAAGAGTACCATAGCTGTTTACAGCTTCGAATCAATGTTTTCTCTTGGTTTTAGCCTGTTTTGCCGGTTGAAGCCTGTTTCGGGAGAAAATGGGTATAAGTGGTGTCTAAACACTCCAAATTCAACCCGAACTCTTATAATTAGTCAAATGCATTGGATTGTTACATATTTTGACCCTAGAAAGAGTAAAATAGCTGTTTACAACTTCGAATCAATGTTTTCTCTTGGTTTTAGCCTGTTTACTCGGTTTAAGCCTGTTTTGGGATAAAACGGGTTTAAGTGTTGTCTAAACACTCCAAATTCAACCCGAACTCTTATAATTAGTCAAATGCATTGGATTGTTACATATTTTGACCCTAGAAAGAGTAACATAGCTGTTTACAGCTTTGAATCAATGTTTTCTCTTGGTTTTAGCCTGTTTTGTCGGTTTAAGCCTGTTTTGGGATAAAACGGGTTTAAGTGTTGTCTAAACACTCCAAATTCATCCCGAACTCTTACAATTAGTCAAATGCATTGTATTGTTACACATTATGACCCGAGAAACACAAACAAAGCTGGTTACTGCTTCGAATCAATGTTTTCTCTGTTTTAGCCTGTTTCGGGACAAAATGGGTATAAGTGGTGTCTAAACACTCCAAATTCAACCCGAACTATTATAAGTAGTCAAATGCATTGGATTGTTACATATTTTGACCCTAGAAAGAGTAAAATAGCTGTTTACAACTTCGAATCAATGTTTTCTCTTGGTTTTAGCCTGTTTACTCGGTTTAAGCCTGTTTTGGGATAAAACGGGTTTAAGTGTTGTCTAAACACTCCAAATTCAACCCGAACTCTTATAATTAGTCAAATGCATTGGATTGTTACATATTTTGACCCTAGAAAGAGTAACATAGCTGTTTACAGCTTCCAATCAATGTTTTCTCTTGGTTTTAGCCTGTTTTGTTGGTTTAAGCCTGTTTTGGGATAAAACGGGTTTAAGTGTTGTCTAAACACTTCAAATTCATCCCGAACTCTTACCATTAGTCAAATGCATTGGATTGTCACATATTCTGACCCTAGAAACAGTAACAAAGCTGTTTACTGTTTCGAATCAATGTTTTCACTGTTTTAGCCTGTTTAGGGACCAAATGGGTTTAAGTGGTGTCTAAACACTCCAATTCAACCCGAACTCTTATAATTAGTCAAATGCATTGGATTGTTACATATTTTGACCCTAGAAAGAGTAAAATAGCTGTTTACAACTTCGAATCAATGTTTTCTCTTTGTTTTAGCCTGTTTTGTCGGTTTAAGCCTGTTTTGGGATAAAACGGGTTTAAGTGTTGTCTAAACACTCCAAATTCATCCCGAACTCTTACCATTAGTCAAATGCATTGGATTGTCACATATTCTGACCCTAGAAACAGTAACAAAGCTGTTTACTGTTTCGAATCAATGTTTTCACTGTTTTAGCCTGTTTAGGGACCAAATGGGTTTAAGTGGTGTCTAAACACTCCAATTCAACCCGAACTTTTATAATTAGTCAAATGCATTGGATTGTTACATATTTTGACCCTAGAAAGAGTAAAATAGCTGTTTAAAACTTCGAATCAATGTTTTCTCTTTGTTTTAGCCTGTTTTGTCGGTTTAAGCCTGTTTTGGGATAAAACGGGTTTAAGTGTTGTCTAAACACTCCAAATTCATCCCGAACTCTTACCATTAGTCAAATGCATTGGATTGTCACATATTCTGACCCTAGAAACTGTAACAAGGCTGTTTACTGCTTCGAATCAATGTTTTCTCTGTTTTAGCCTGTTTCGGGACAAAATGGGTATAAGTGGTGTCTAAACACTCCAAATTCAACCCGAACTCTTATAAGTAGTCAAATGCATTGGATTGTTACATATTTTGACCCTAGAAAGAGTAACATAGCTGTTTACAGCTTCGAATCAATGTTTTCTCTTGGTTTTAGCCTGTTTTGTCGGTTTAAGCCTGTTTTGGGATAAAACGGGTTTAAGTGTTGTCTAAACACTCCAAATTCATCCCGAACTCTTACAATTAGTCAAATGCATTGTATTGTTACACATTATGACCCGAGAAACACAAACAAAGCTGGTTACTGCTTCGAATCAATGTTTTCTAGGTTTTAGCATGTTTTCTCGGTTTAAGCCTGTTTTGGGATAAAACGGGTTGAACTGTTGTCTAAACACTCTAAATGCATCCCGAACTTTTACAATTAGTCAAATGCATTGGATTGTCAAACATTCTGACCCTAGAAACAGTAACAAAGCTGTTTACTGCTTCGAATCAATGTTTTCTCGTTTTAAGCCTGTTTTGGGACAAAATGGGTATACGTGTTGTCTAAACACTCCAAATTCAACCCGAACTCTTATAATTAGTCAAATGCATTAGATTGTTACATTTTTTGACCCTAGAAAGAGTAACAAAGCTGTTTACTGCTTCGAATCAATGTTTTCTCGGTTTTAGCCTGTTTTCTTGGTTTAAGCCCTTTTTGGGACAAAATTGGTATAAGTGTTGTCTAAACACTCCAAATTCAACCCGAACTCTTATAATTAGTCAAATGCATTAGATTGTTACATCTTTTGACCCTAGAAAGAGTAACAAAGCTGTTTACTGCTTCGAATCAATATTTTCTTCGTTTTAGCCTGTTTCGGGACAAAATGGGTATAAATGGTGTCTAAACACTCCAAATTCAACCCGAACTCTTATAATTAGTCAAATGCATTGGATTGTTACATATTTTGACCCTAGAAAGAGTAACATAGCTGTTTACAGCTTCGAATCAAAGTTTTCTCTTGGTTTTAGCTTGTTTTCTCGGTTTAAGCCTCTTTTGGGAGGAAACGGGTTTAAGTGTTGTCTAAACACTCTAAATCCATCCCGAACTTTTACAATTAGTCAAATGCATTAGATTGTCACACATTCTGACCCTAGAAACAGTAACAAAGCTGTTTACTGTTTCGAATCAATGTTTTCACTGTTTTAGCCTGTTTAGGGACCAAATGGGTTTAAGTGGTGTCTAAACACTCCAATTCAACCCGAACTCTTATAATTAGTCAAATGCATTGGATTGTTACATATTTTGATCCTAGAAAGAGTAAAATAGCTGTTTACAACTTCGAATCAATGATTTCTCTTGGTTTTAGCCTGTTTTGTCGGTTTAAGCTTGTTTTGGGATAAAACGGGTTTAAGTGTTGTCTAAACACTTTAAATTCATCCCGAACTCTTACAATTAGTCAAATGCATTGTATTGTTACACATTATGACCCGAAAAACACAAACAAAGCTGGTTACTGCTTCGAATCAATGTTTTCTAGGTTTTAGCATGTTTTCTCGGTTTAAGCCTGTTTTGGGATAAAACGGGTTGAACTGTTGTCTAAACACTCTAAATGCATCCCGAACTTTTACAATTAGTCAAATGCATTGGATTGTCAAACATTCTGACCCTAGAAACAGTAACAAAGCTGTTTACAGCTTCGAATCAATGTTTTCTCTTGGTTTTAGCATGTTTTCTCGGTTTAAGCCTGTTTTGGGATAAAACGGGTTTAAGTGTTGTCTAAACACTCCAAATTCATCCCGAACTCTTACAATTAGTCAAATGCATTGGATTGTCACATATTCTGACCCTAGAAACAGTAACAAAGCTGTTTACTGTTTCGAATCAATGTTTTCACTGTTTTAGCCTGTTTAGGGACCAAATGGGTTTAAGTGGTGTCTAAACACTCCAATTCAACCCGAACTCTTATAATTAGTCAAATGCATTGGATTGTTACATATTTTGACCCTAGAAAGAGTAAAATAGCTGTTTACAACTTCGAATCAATGTTTTCTCTTTGTTTTAGCCTGTTTTCTTGGTTTAAGCCCTTTTTGGCACAAAATTGGTATAAGTCTTGTCTAAACACTCCAAATTCAACCCGAACTCTTATAATTAGTCAAATGCATTAGATTGTTACATCTTTTGACCCTAGAAAGAGTAACAAAGCTGTTTACTGCTTCGAATCAATATTTCTTGGTTTTAGCCTGTTTCGGAGAAATGGGTATAAGTGGTGTCTAAACACTCCAAATTCAACCCGAACTCTTATAAGTAGTCAAATGCATTGGATTGTTACATATTTTGACCCTAGAAAGAGTAAAATAGCTGTTTACAACTTCGAATCAATGTTTTCTCTTGGTTTTAGCCTGTTTACTCGGTTTAAGCCTGTTTTGGGATAAAACGGGTTTAAGTGTTGTCTAAACACTCCAAATTCAACCCGAACTCTTATAATTAGTCAAATGCATTGGATTGTTACATATTTTGACCCTAGAAAGAGTAACATAGCTGTTTACAGCTTCGAATCAATGTTTTCTCTTGGTTTTAGCCTGTTTTGTCGGTTTAAGCCTGTTTTGGGATAAAACGGGTTTAAGTGTTGTCTAAACACTCCAAATTCATCCCGAACTCTTACAATTAGTCAAATGCATTGTATTGTTACACATTATGACCCGAGAAACACAAACAAAGCTGGTTACTGCTTCGAATCAATGTTTTCTAGGTCTTAGCCTGTTTTCTCGGTTTAAGCCTGTTTTGGGATAAAACGGGTTGAACTGTTGTCTAAACACTCTAAATGCATCCCGAACTTTTACAATTAGTCAAATGCATTGGATTGTCAAACATTCTGACCCTAGAAACAGTAACAAAGCTGTTTACTGCTTCGAATCAATGTTTTCTCGTTTTAAGCCTGTTTTGGGACAAAATGGGTATACGTGTTGTCTAAACACTCCAAATTCAACCCGAACTCTTATAATTAGTCAAATGCATTAGATTGTTACATTTTTTGACCCTAGAAAGAGTAACAAAGCTGTTTACTGCTTCGAATCAATGTTTTCTCGGTTTTAGCCTGTTTTCTTGGTTTAAGCCCTTTTTGGCACAAAATTGGTAGAAGTCTTGTCTAAACACTCCAAATTCAACCCGAGCTCTTATAATTAGTCAAATGCATTAGATTGTTACATCTTTTGACCCTAGAAAGAGTAACAAAGCTGTTTACTGCTTCGAATCAATATTTTCTTCGTTTTAGCCTGTTTCGGGACAAAATGGGTATAAGTGGTGTCTAAACACTCCAAATTCAACCCGAACTCTTATTATTAGTCAAATGCATTGGATTGTTACATATTTTGACCCTAGAAAGAGTAACATAGCTGTTTACAGCTTCGAATCAAAGTTTTCTCTTGGTTTTAGCTTGTTTTCTCGGTTTAAGCCTCTTTTGGTAGGAAACGGGTTTAAGTGTTGTCTAAACACTCTAAATCCATCCCGAACTTTTACAATTAGTCAAATGCATTGGATTGTCACACATTCTGACCCTAGAAACAGTAACAAAGCTGTTTACTGTTTCGAATCAATGTTTTCACTGTTTTAGCCTGTTTAGGGACCAAATGGGTTTAAGTGGTGTCTAAACACTCCAATTCAACCCGAACTCTTATAATTAGTCAAATGCATTGGATTGTTACATATTTTGACCCTAGAAAGAGTAACAAAGCTGTTTACAGCTTCGAATCAATGTTTTCTCTTGGTTTTAGCCTGTTTTGTCGGTTTAAGCCTGTTTTGGGATAAAACGGGTTTAAGTGTTGTCTAAACACTCCAAATTCATCCCGAACTCTTACAATTAGTCAAATGCATTGTATTGTTACACATTATGACCCGAGAAACACAAACAAAGCTGGTTTCTGCTTCGAATCAATGTTTTCTAAGTTTTAGCATCTTTTCTCGGTTTAAGCCTGTTTTGGGATAAAACGGGTTGAACTGTTGTCTAAACACTCTAAATGCATCCCGAACTTTTACAATTAGTCAAATGCATTGGATTGTCAAACATTCTGACCCTAGAAACAGTAACAAAGCTGTTTACTGCTTCGAATCAATGTTTTCTCGTTTTAAGCCTGTTTTGGGACAAAATGGGTATACGTGTTGTCTAAACACTCCAAATTCAACCCGAACTCTTATAATTAGTCAAATGCATTAGATTGTTACATTTTTTGACCCTAGAAAGAGTAACAAAGCTGTTTACTGCTTCGAATCAATGTTTTCTCGGTTTTAGCCTGTTTTCTTGGTTTAAGCCCTTTTTGGCACAAAATTGGTATAAGTCTTGTCTAAACACTCCAAATTCAACCCCAACTCTTATAATTAGTCAAATGCATTAGATTGTTACATCTTTTGACCCTAGAAAGAGTAACAAAGCTGTTTACTGCTTCGAATCAATATTTCTTGGTTTTAGCCTGTTTCGGGAGAAAATGGGTATAAGTGGTGTCTAAACACTCCAAATTCAACCCGAACTCTTATAAGTAGTCAAATGCATTGGATTGTTACATATTTTGACCCTAGAAAGAGTAAAATAGCTGTTTACAACTTCGAATCAATGTTTTCTCTTGGTTTTAGCCTGTTTACTCGGTTTAAGCCTGTTTTGGGATAAAACGGGTTTAAGTGTTGTCTAAACACTCCAAATTCAACCGGAACTCTTATAATTAGTCAAATGCATTGGATTGTTACATAATTTGACCCTAGAAAGAGTAACATAGCTGTTTACAGCTTCGAATCAATGTTTTCTCTTGGTTTTAGCCTGTTTTGTCGGTTTAAGCCTGTTTTGGAATAAAACGGGTTTAAGTGTTGTCTAAACACTCCAAATTCATCCCGAACTCTTACAATTAGTCAAATGCATTGTATTGTTACACATTATGACCCGAGAAACACAAACAAAGCTGGTTACTGCTTCGAATCAATGTTTTCTAGGTCTTAGCCTGTTTTCTAGGTTTAAGCCTGTTTTGGGATAAAACGGTTGAACTGTTGTCTAAACACTAAATTCATCCCGAACTTTTACAATTAGTCAAATGCATTGGATTGTCAACACATTCTGACCCTAGAAAAGTAACAAAGCTGTTTACTGCTTCGAATCAATGTTTTCTCGTTTTAAGCCTGTTTTGGGACAAAATGGGTATACGTGTTGTCTAAACACTCCAAATTCAACCCGAACTCTTATAATTAGTCAAATGCATTAGATTGTTACATTTTTGACCCTAGAAAGAGTAACAAAGCTGTTTACTGCTTCGAATCAATGTTTTCTCGGTTTTAGCCTGTTTTCTTGGTTTAAGCCCTTTTTGGCACAAAATTGGTAGAAGTGTTGTCTAAACACTCCAAATTCAACCCGAACTCTTATAATTAGTCAAATGCATTAGATTGTTACATCTTTTGACCCTAGAAAGAGTAACAAAGCTGTTTACTGCTTCGAATCAATGTTTTCTTCTGTTTTAGCCTGTTTCGGGACAAAATGGGTATAAGTGGTGTCTAAACACTCCAAATTCAACCCGAACTCTTATTATTAGTCAAATGCATTGGATTGTTACATATTTTGACCCTAGAAAGAGTAACATAGCTGTTTACAGCTTCGAATCAATGTTTTCTCTTGGTTTTAGCTTGTTTTCTCGGTTTAAGCCTCTTTTGGTAGGAAACGGGTTTAAGTGTTGTCTAAACACTCTAAATCCATCCCGAACTTTTACAATTAGTCAAATGCATTGGATTGTCACACATTCTGACCCTAGAAACAGTAACAAAGCTGTTTACTGTTTCGAATCAATGTTTTCACTGTTTTAGCCTGTTTAGGGACCAAATGGGTTTAAGTGGTGTCTAAACACTCCAATTCAACCCGAACTCTTATAATTAGTCAAATGCATTGGATTGTTACATATTTTGACCCTAGAAAGAGTAAAATAGCTGTTTACAACTTCGAATCAATGTTTTCTCTTGGTTTTAGCCTGTTTTGTCGGTTTAAGCCTGTTTTGGGATAAACGGGTTTAAGTGTTGTCTAAACACTTTAAATTCATCCCGAACTCTTACAATTAGTCAAATGCATTGTATTGTTACACATTATGAACCGAAAAACACAAACAAAGCTGGTTACTGCTTCGAATCAATGTTTTCTAGGTTTTAGCATGTTTTCTCGGTTTAAGCCTATTTTGGGATAAAACGGGTTGAACTGTTGTCTAAACACTCTAAATTCATCCCGAACTTTTACAATTAGTCAAATGCATTGGATTGTCAAACATTCTGACCCTAGAAACAGTAACAAAGCTGTTTACTGCTTCGAATCAATGTTTTCTCGTTTTAAGCCTGTTTTGGGACAAAATGGGTATAAGTGTTGTCTAAACACTCCAAATTCAACCCGAACTCTTATAATTAGTCAAATGCATTAGATTGTTACATTTTTTGACCCTAGAAAGAGTAACAAAGCTGTTTACTGCTTCGAATCAATGTTTTCTCGGTTTTAGCCTGTTTTCTTGGTTTAAGCCCTTTTTGGCACAAAATTGGTATAAGTCTTGTCTAAACACTCCAAATTCAACCCCAACTCTTATAATTAGTCAAATGCATTAGATTGTTATATCTTTTGACCCTAGAAAGAGTAACAAAGCTGTTTACTACTTCGAATCAATATTTCTTGGTTTTAGCCTGTTTCGGGAGAAAATGGGTATAAGTGGTGTCTAAACACTCCAAATTCAACCCGAACTCTTATAAGTAGTCAAATGCATTGGATTGTTACATATTTTGACCCTAGAAAGAGTAAAATAGCTGTTTACAACTTCGAATCAATGTTTTCTCTTGGTTTTAGCCTGTCTACTCGGTTTAAGCCTGTTTTGGGATAAAACGGGTTTAAGTGTTGTCTAAACACTCCAAATTCAACCCGAACTCTTATAATTAGTCAAATGCATTGGATTGTTACATAATTTGACCCTAGAAAGAGTAACATAGCTGTTTACAGCTTCGAATCAATGTTTTCTCTTGGTTTTAGCCTGTTTTGTCGGTTTAAGCCTGTTTTGGGATAAAACGGGTTTAAGTGTTGTCTAAACACTCCAAATTCATCCCGAACTCTTACAATTAGTCAAATGCATTGTATTGTTACACATTATGACCCGAGAAACACAAACAAAGCTGGTTACTGCTTCGAATCAATGTTTTCTAGGTCTTAGCCTGTTTTCTAGGTTTAAGCCTGTTTTGGGATAAAACGGGTTGAACTGTTATCTAAACACTCTAAATGCATCCCGAACTTTTACAATTAGTCAAATGCATTGGATTGTCAAACATTCTGACCCTAGAAAAGTAACAAAGCTGTTTAATGCTTCGAATCAATGTTTTCTCGTTTTAAGCCTGTTTTGGGACAAAATGGGTATACGTGTTGTCTAAACACTCCAAATTCAACCCGAACTCTTATAATTAGTCAAATGCATTAGATTGTTACATTTTTTGACCGTAGAAAGAGTAACAAAGCTGTTTACTGCTTCGAATCAATGTTTTCTCGGTTTTAGCCTGTTTTCTTGGTTTAGGCCCTTTTTGGCACAAAACTGGTAGAAGTCTTGTCTAAACACTCCAAATTCAACCCGAGCTCTTATAATTAGTCAAATGCATTAGATTGTTACATCTTTTGACCCTAGAAAGAGTAACAAAGCTGTTTACTGCTTCGAATCAATATTTTCTTCGTTTTAGCCTGTTTCGGGACAAAATGGGTATAAGTGGTGTCTAAACACTCCAAATTCAACCCGAACTCTTATAATTAGTCAAATGCATTGGATTGTTACATATTTTGACCCTAGAAAGAATAACATAGCTGTTTACAGCTTCGAATCAAAGTTTTCTCTTGGTTTAAGCTTGTTTTCTCGGTTTAAGCCTCTTTTGGGAGGAAACGGGTTTAAGTGTTGTCTAAACACTCTAAATCCATCCCGAACTTTTACAATTAGTCAAATGCATTGGATTGTCACACATTCTGACCCTAGAAACAGTAACAAAGCTGTTTACTGTTTCGAATCAATGTTTTCACTGTTTTAGCCTGTTTAGGGACCAAATGGGTTTAAGTGGTGTCTAAACACTCCAATTCAACCCGAACTCTTATAATTAGTCAAATGCATTGGATTGTTACATATTTTGACCCTAGAAAGAGTAAAATAGCTGTTTACAACTTCGAATCAATGTTTTCTCTTGGTTTTAGCCTGTTTTGTCGGTTTAAGCTTGTTTTGGGATAAAACGGGTTTAAGTGTTGTCTAAACACTTTAAATTCATCCCGAACTCTTACAATTAGTCAAATGCATTGTATTGTTACACATTATGACCCGAAAAACACAAACAAAGCTGGTTACTGCTTCGAATCAATGTTTTCTAGGTTTTAGCATGTTTTCTCGGTTTAAGCCTATTTTGGGATAAAACGGGTTGAACTGTTGTCTAAACACTCTAAATGCATCCCGAACTTTTACAATTAGTCAAATGCATTGGATTGTCAAACATTCTGACCCTAGAAACAGTAACAAAGCTGTTTACTGCTTCGAATCAATGTTTTCTCGTTTTAAGCCTGTTTTGGGACAAAATGGGTATACGTGTTGTCTAAACACTCCAAATTCAACCCGAACTCTTATAATTAGTCAAATGCATTAGATTGTTACATTTTTTGACCCTAGAAAGAGTAACAAAGCTGTTTACTGCTTCGAATCAATGTTTTCTCGGTTTTAGCCTGTTTTCTTGGTTTAAGCCCTTTTTGGCACAAAATTGGTATAAGTCTTGTCTAAACACTCCAAATTCAACCCCAACTCTTATAATTAGTCAAATGCATTAGATTGTTATATCTTTTGACCCTAGAAAGAGTAACAAAGCTGTTTACTGCTTCGAATCAATATTTCTTGGTTTTAGCCTGTTTCGGGAGAAAATGGGTATAAGTGGTGTCTAAACACTCCAAATTCAACCCGAACTCTTATAAGTAGTCAAATGCATTGGATTGTTACATATTTTGACCCTAGAAAGAGTAAAATAGCTGTTTACAACTTCGAATCAATGTTTTTTCTTGGTTTTAGCCTGTTACTCGGTTTAAGCCTGTTTTGGGATAAAACGGGTTTAAGTGTTGTCTAAACACTCCAAATTCAACCGGAACTCTTATAATTAGTCAAATGCATTGGATTGTTACATAATTTGACCCTAGAAAGAGTAACATAGCTGTTTACAGCTTCGAATCAATGTTTTCTCTTGGTTTTAGCCTGTTTTGTCGGTTTAAGCCTGTTTTGGAATAAAACGGGTTTAAGTGTTGTCTAAACACTCCAAATTCATCCCGAACTCTTACAATTAGTCAAATGCATTGTATTGTTACACATTATGACCCGAGAAACACAAACAAAGCTGGTTACTGCTTCGAATCAATGTTTTCTAGGTCTTAGCCTGTTTTCTAGGTTTAAGCCTGTTTTGGGATAAAACGGGTTGAACTGTTATCTAAACACTCTAAATGCATCCCGAACTTTTACAATTAGTCAAATGCATTGGATTGTCAAACATTCTGACCCTAGAAAAGTAACAAAGCTGTTTAATGCTTCGAATCAATGTTTTCTCGTTTTAAGCCTGTTTTGGGACAAAATGGGTATACGTGTTGTCTAAACACTCCAAATTCAACCCGAACTCTTATAATTAGTCAAATGCATTAGATTGTTACATTTTTTGACCGTAGAAAGAGTAACAAAGCTGTTTACTGCTTCGAATCAATGTTTTCTCGGTTTTAGCCTGTTTTCTTGGTTTAAGCCCTTTTTGGCACAAAACTGGTAGAAGTCTTGTCTAAACACTCCAAATTCAACCCGAACTCTTATAATTAGTCAAATGCATTAGATTGTTACATCTTTTGACCCTAGAAAGAGTAACAAAGCTGTTTACTGCTTCGAATCAATATTTTCTTCGTTTTAGCCTGTTTCGGGACAAAATGGGTATAAGTGGTGTCTAAACACTCCAAATTCAACCCGAACTCTTATAATTAGTCAAATGCATTGGATTGTTACATATTTTGACCCTAGAAAGAATAACATAGCTGTTTACAGCTTCGAATCAAAGTTTTCTCTTGGTTTAAGCTTGTTTTCTCGGTTTAAGCCTCTTTTGGTAGGAAACGGGTTTAAGTGTTGTCTAAACACTCTAAATCCATCCCGAACTTTTACAATTAGTCAAATGCATTGGATTGTCACACATTCTGACCCTAGAAACAGTAACAAAGCTGTTTACTGTTTCGAATCAATGTTTTCACTGTTTTAGCCTGTTTAGGGACCAAATGGGTTTAAGTGGTGTCTAAACACTCCAATTCAACCCGAACTCTTATAATTAGTCAAATGCATTGGATTGTTACATATTTTGACCCTAGAAAGAGTAAAATAGCTGTTTACAACTTCGAATCAATGTTTTCTCTTGGTTTTAGCCTGTTTTGTCGGGTTAAGCCTGTTTTGGGATAAAACGGGTTTAAGTGTTGTCTAAACACTCCAAATTCATCCCGAACTCTTACAATTAGTCAAATGCATTGGATTGTCACATATTCTGACCCTAGAAACTGTAACAAGGCTGTTTACTGCTTCGAATCAATGTTTTCTCTGTTTTAGCCTGTTTCGGGACAAAATGGGTATAAGTGGTGTCTAAACACTCCAAATTCAACCCGAACTCTTATAAGTAGTCAAATGCATTGGATTGTTACATATTTTGACCCTAGAAAGAGTAAAATAGCTGTTTACAACTTCGAATCAATGTTTTCTCTTTGTTTTAGCCTGTTTACTCGGTTTAAGCCTGTTTTGGGATAAAACGGGTTTAAGTGTTGTCTAAACACTCCAAATTCAACCCGAACTCTTATAATTAGTCAAATGCATTGGATTGTTACATATTTTGACCCTAGAAAGAGTAACATAGCTGTTTACAGCTTCCAATCAATGTTTCTCTTGGTTTTAGCCTGTTTTGTCGGTTTAAGCCTGTTTTGGGATAAAACGGGTTTAAGTGTTGTCTAAACACTCCAAATTCAACCCGAACTCTTATAATTAGTCAAATGCATTGGATTGTTACATATTTTGACCCTAGAAAGAGTAACATAGCTGTTTACAGCTTCGAATCAATGTTTTCTCTTGGTTTTAGCCTGTTTACTCGGTTTAAGCCTGTTTTGGGATAAAACGGGTTTAAGTGTTGTCTAAACACTCCAAATTCAACCCGAACTCTTATAATTAGTCAAATGCATTGGATTGTTACATATTTTGACCCTAGAAAGAGTAACAAAGCTGTTTATGGTTTTGAATCAATGTTTTCTCGGTTTTAGCTTGTTTTCTTGGTTTAAGCCTGTTTTGGGATGAAACGGGTTTAAGTGTTGTCTAAACACTCTAAATTTATCCCGAACTTTTACAATTAGTCAAATTCATTGGATTGTTACATATTTTGACCCTAGATAGCGTAACAAAGCTGTTTACTGCTTCGAATCAATGTTTTCTTGGTTTTAGCCTGTTTCGGGACAAAATGGGTATAAGTGGTGTCTAACCACGCCAAATTCAACCAGAACTCTTATAATTAGTAAAATGCATTAGATTGTTACATATTTTGACCCTAGAAAGAGTAACAAAGCTGTTTACTGCTTCGAATCAATATTTTCTTGGTTTTAGCCTGTTTCGGGACAAACTAGGTATAAGTGGTGTCTAAACACTTCAAATTCATCCCGAACTCTTACAATTAGTCAAATGCATTGTATTGTTACACATTATGACCCGAGAAACACAAACAAAGCTGTTTACAGCTTCGAATCAAAGTTTTCTCTTGGTTTTAGCTTGTTTTCTTGGTTTAAGCCTCTTTTGGGATGAAACAGGTTTAAGTGTTGTCTAAACACTCTAAATCCATCCCGAACTTTTACAATTAGTGAAATGCATTGGATTGTCAAACATTCTGACCCTAGAAACAGTAACAAAGTTGTTTACTGTTTCGAATCAATGTTTTCACTGTTTTAGCCTATTTAGGGACCAAATGGGTTTAAGTGGTGTCTAAACACTCCAATTCAACCCGAACTCTTATAATTAGTCAAATGCATTGGATTGTTACATATTTTGACCCTAGAAAGAGTAAAATAGCTGTTTACAACTTCGAATCAATGTTTTCTCTTGGTTTTAGCCTGTTTACTCGGTTTAAGCCTGTTTTGGGATAAAACGGGTTTAAGTGTTGTCTAAACACTCCAAATTCAACCCGAACTCTTATAATTAGTCAAATGCATTGGATTGTTACATATTTTGACCCTAGAAAGAGTAACATAGCTGTTTACAGCTTCGAATCAATGTTTTCTCTTGGTTTTAGCCTGTTTTGTCGGTTTAAGCCTGTTTTGGGATAAAACGGGTTTAAGTGTTGTCTAAACACTCCAAATTCATCCCGAACTCTTACCATTAGTCAAATGCATTGGATTGTCACACATTCTGACCCTAGAAACAGTAACAAAGCTGTTTACTGCTTCGAATCAATGTTTTCTCTGTTTAAGCTTGTTTCAGGACAAAATGGGTATAAGTGGTGTCTAAACACTCCAAATTCAACCCGAACTCTTATAATTAGTCAAATGCATTGGGTTGTTAGATATTTTGACCCTAGAAAGAGTGACATAGCTGTTTACAGCTTCGAATCAATGTTTTCTCTTGGTTTTAGCCTATTTTGTCGGTTTAAGCCTGTTTTGGGATAAAACGGGTTTAAGTGTTGTCTAAACACTCCAAATTCATCCCGAACTCTTACAATTAGTCAAATGCATTGGATTGTTACATTTTGACCCTAGAAACACAAACAAAGCTGTTTACTGCTTCGAATCAATGTTTTCTCGGTTTTAGCCTGTTTTCTCGGTTTAAGCCTGTTTTGGGATAAAACGGGTTGAAGTGTTGTCTAAACACTCTAAATTCATCCCGAACTTTTACAATTAGTCAAATGCATTGGATTGTCACACATTCTGACCCTAGAAACAGTAACAAAGCTGTTTACTGCTTCGAATCAATGTTTTCTCGGTTTTAGCTTGTTTCGGTACAAAATGGGTATAAGTGGTGTCTAAACACTCCAAATTCAACCCGAACTCTTATAATTAGTCAAATGCATTGGATTGTTACATATTTTGACCCTAGAAAGAGTAACATAGCTGTTTACAACTTCGAATCAATGTTTTCTCTTGGTTTTAGCCAGTTTTGTCGGTTTAAGCCTGTTTGGAATAAATCTTAAGTGTTGTCTAAACACTCCAAATTCATCCCGAACTCTTACAATTAGTCAAATGCATTGGATTGTCACACATTCTGACCCTAGAAACAGTAACAAAGCTGTTTACTGCTTCGAATCAATGTTTTCTCTGTTTTAGCCTGTTTCGGGACAAAATGGGTATAAGTGGTGTCTAAACACTCCAAATTCAACCCGAACTCTTATAAGTAGTCAAATGCATTGGATTGTTACATATTTTGACCCTAGAAAGAGTAAAATAGCTGTTTACAACTTCGAATCAATGTTTTCTCGGTTTTAGCCTGTTTTCTCGGTTTAAGCCTGTTTTGGAATAAATCGGTTTAAGTGTTGTCTAAACACTCCAAATTCATTCCGAACTCTTACCATTAGTCAAATGCATTGGATTGTCACACATTCTGACCCTAGAAACTAACAAGGCTGTTTACTGCTTCGAATCAATGTTTTCTCTTGGTTTTAGCCCTCTTTACTCAGTTTAAGCCTGTTTTGGGATAAAACGGGTTTAAGTGTTGTCTAAACACTCCAAATTCAACTCGAACTCTTATAATTGGTCAAATGCATTGGATTGTTACATATTTTGACCCTAGAAAGAGTAACATAGCTGTTTACAGCTTCGAATCAATGTTTTCTCTCGGTTTTAGCTTGTTTTCTCGCCTTTTTTGGGATGAAACGGGTTTAAGTGTTGTCTAAACACTCTAAATCCTTCCCGAACTTTTACAGTTAGTCAAATGCATTGGATTGTCACACATTCTGACCCTAGAAACAGTAACAAAGCTGTTTACTGTTTGGAATCAATGTTTTCACTGTTTTAGCCTATTTAGGGACCAAATGGGTTTAAGTGGTGTCTAACACTCCAATTCAACCCGAACTCTTATAATTAGTCAAATGCATTGGATTGTTACATATTTTGACCCTAGAAAGAGTAAAATAGCTGTTTACAACTTCGAATCAATGTTTTCTCTTGGGTTTAGCCTGTTTTGTCGGTTTAAGCCTGTTTTGGGATAAAACGGGTATAAGTGTTGTCTAAACACTCCAACCCGAACTCTTATAATTAGTCAAATGCATTGGATTGTTACATATTTTGACCCTAGAAAGAGTAACATAGCTGTTTACAACTTCGAATCAATGTTTTCTCTTGGTTTTAGCCAGTTTGTTTGCTTTAAGCCAGTTTTGGAATAAATCGGTTTAAGTGTTGTCTAAACACTCCAAATTCATTCCGAACTCTTACCATTAGTCAAATGCATTGGATTGTCACACATTCTGACCCTAGAAACTGTAACAAGGCTGTTTACTGCTTCGAATCAATGTTTTCTCTGTTTTAGCCTGTTTCTGGGACAAAATGGGTATAAGTGGTGTCTAAACACTCCAAATTCAACCCGAACTCTTATAATTAGTCAAATGCATTGGATTGTTACATATTTTGACCCTAGAAAGAGTGAACTAGCTGTTTACAACTTCGAATCAATGTTTACTCTTTGTTTTAGCCTGTTTACTCGGTTTAAGCCTGTTTTGGGATAAAACGGTTTAAGTGTTGTCTAAACACTCCAAATTCAACCCGAACTCTTATAATTAGTCAAATGCATTGGATTGTTACATATTTTGACCCTAGAAACAGTAACAAAGCTGTTTACTGCTTCGAATCAATGTTTTCTCGTTTTAAGCCTGTTTTGGGACAAAATGGGTATAAGTGTTGTCTAAACACTCCAAATTCAACCCGAACTCTTATAATTAGTCAAATGCATTGGATTGTTACATATTTTGACCCTAGAAACAGTAACAAAGCTGTTTACTGCTTCGAATCAATGTTTTCTCGGTTTTAGCCTGTTTTCTGGTTTAAGCCTTTTGGCACAAAATTGGTATAAGTCTTGTCTAAACACTCCAAATTCAACCCGAACTCTTATAATTAGTCAAATGCATTGGATGGTTACATATTTTAACCCTAGAAAAAGTAACAAAGCTGTTTACTGCTTCGAATCAATGTTTTCTTGGTTTTAGCCTGTTTCGGGACAAAATGGGTATAAGTGGTGTCTAAACACTCCAAATTCAACCCGAACTCTTATAATTAGTCAAATGCATTGGATTGTTACATAGTTTGACCCTAGAAAGAGTAACAAAGCTGTTTACGGCTTTGAATCATTGTTTTCTCGGTTTTAGCTTGTTTTCTTGGTTTAAGCCTGTTTTGGGATGAAACGGTTGTTTAAAACACTCTAAATTCATCCCGAACTTTTACATTAGTCAAATTCATTGGATTGTCACAATTCTGACCCTAGATAGCGTAACAAAGCTGTTTACTGCTTCGAATCAATGTTTTCTTGGTTTTAGCCTGTTTCGGGACAAAATGGGTATAAGTGGTGTATAAACACGCCAAATTCAACCCGAACTCTTATAATTAGTAAAATGCATTAGATTGTTACATATTTTGACCCTAGAAAGAGTATCATAGCTGTTTACTGCTTCGAATCAATGTTTTCTCGGTTTTAGCTTGTTTTCTTGGTTTAAGCCTGTTTTGGGATGAAACTGGTTTAAGTGTTGTCTAAACACTCTAAATTCATCTCGAACTCTTACAATTAGTCAAATGCATTGGATTGTCACACATTCTGACCCTAGAAACAGTAACAAAGCTGTTTACTGCTTCAAATCAATGTTTTTTCGTTTTAGCCTGCTTCAGACAAAATGGGTATAAGTGGTGTCTAAACACTCCAAATTCAACCCGAACTCTTATAATTAGTCAAATGCATTGTATTTTACATTTTTTGACCTTAGAAAGAGTAACATAGCTGTTTATAGATTACATAGCTGTTTACAGCTTCAAATCAATGTTTTCTCTTGGTTTTAGCCTGTTTTCTCGGTTTAAGCCTGTTTTGGGATAAAACGGGTTTAAGTGTTGTCTAAACACTCCAAATTCATCCCGAACTCTTACAATTAGTCAAATGCATTGGATTGTCACACATTCTGACCCTAGAAACAGTAACAAAGCTGTTTACTGCTTCGAATCAATGTTTTTTCTCGGTTTTAGCCTGTTTCTGGACAAAATGGGTATAAGTGGTGTCTAAACACTCCAAATTCAACCCGAACTCTTATAATTAGTCAAATGCATTGGATTGTTACATATTTTGACCCTAGAAAGAGTAACATAGCTGTTTACAGCTTCCAATCAATGTTTTCTCTTGGTTTTAGCCTGTTTTGTCGGTTTAAGCCTGTTTTGGGATAAAACGGGTTTAAGTGTTGTCTAAACACTCCAAATTCATCCCGAACTCTTACCATTAGTCAAATGCATTGGATTGTCACACATTCTGACCCTAGAAACAGTAACAAAGCTGTTTACTGCTTCGAATCAATGTTTTCTCGGTTTTAGCTTGTTTTAGGGACAAAATGGGTATAAGTGGTGTCTAAACACTCCAAATTCAACCCGAACTCTTATAATTAGTCAAATGCATTGGATTGTTACATATTTTGACCCTAGAAAGAGTAATAGCTGTTTACAGCTTCGAATCAATGTTTTCTTGGTTTTAGCCTATTTTGTCGGTTTTAGCCTATTTTGTTTTTAAGCTTGTTTTGGGATAAAACGGGTTTAAGTGTTGTCTAAACACTCCAAATTCATCCCGAACTCTTACAATTAGTCAAATGCATTGATTGTTACACATTTTGACCCGAGAAACAAACAAAGCTGTTTACTGCTTCGAATCAATGTTTTCTCGGTTTTAGCCTGTTTTCTGGTTAAGCCTGTTTTGGGATAAAACGGGTTAAGTGTTGTCTAAACACTCTAAATTCATCCCGAACTTTTACAATTAGTCAAATGCATTGGATTGTCACACATTCTGACCCTAGAAACAGTAACAAAGCTGTTTACTGGTTCAAATCAATGTTTTCTGTTTTAGCTTTTTGGACAAATGGGTATAAGTGGTGTCTAAACACTCCAAATTCAACCCGAACTCTTATAATTAGTCAAATGCATTGGATTGTTACATATTTTGACCCTAGAAAGAGTAACATAGCTGTTTACAACTTCGAATCAATGTTTTCTCTTGGTTTTAGCCTGTTTTCTCGGTTTAAGCCTGTTTTGGAATAAATCGGTTTAAGTGTTGTCTAAACACTCCAAATTCATTCCGAACTCTTACCATTAGTCAAATGCATTGGATTGTCACACATTCTGACCCTAGAAACTGTAACAAGGCAGTTTACTGCTTCGAATCAATGTTTTCTCTGTTTTAGCCTGTTTCGGGACAAAATGGGTATAAGTGGTGTCTAAACACTCCAAATTCAACCCGAACTCTTATAAGTAGTCAAATGCATTGGATTGTTACGTATTTTGACCCTAGAAAGAGTAAAATAGCTGTTTACAACTTCGAATCAATGTTTTCTCTCGATTTTAGCCTGTTTACTCGGTTTAAGCCTGTTTTGGAATAAATCGGTTTAAGTGTTGTCTAAACACTCCAAATTCATTCCGAACTCTTACCATTAGTCAAATGCATTGGATTGTCACACATTCTGACCCTAGAAACTGTAACAAGGCTGTTTACTGCTTCGAATCAATGTTTTCTCTTGGTTTTAGCCTCTTTACTCGGTTTAAGCCTGTTTTGGGATAAAACGGGTTTAAGTGTTGTCTAAACACTCCAAACTCGAACTCTTATAATTGGTCAAATGCATTGATTGTTACATATTTTGACCCTAGAAAGAGTAACATAGCTGTTTACAGCTTCGAATCAAAGTTTTCTAGGTTTTAGCTTGTTTTCTCGGTTTAAGCCTCTTTTGGGATGAAACGGGTTTAAGTGTTGTCTAAACACTCTAAATCCTTCCCGAACTTTTACAGTTAGTCAAATGCATTGGATTGTCACACATTCTGACCCTAGAAACAGTAACAAAGCTGTTTACTGTTTGGAATCAATGTTTTCACTGTTTTAGCCTATTTAGGGACCAAATGGGTTAAGTGGTGTCTAAACACTCCAATTCAACCCGAACTCTTATAATTAGTCAAATGCATTGGATTGTTACATATTTTGACCCTAGAAAGAGTAAAATAGCTGTTTACAACTTCGAATCAATGTTTTCTCTTGGGTTTAGCCTGTTTTGTCGGTTTAAGCCTGTTTTGGGATAAAACGGGTTTAAGTGTTGTCTAAACACTCCAAATTCATCCCGAACTCTTATAATTAGTCAAATGCATTGGATTGTTACATATTTTGACCCTAGAAAGAGTAACATAGCTGTTTACAACTTCGAATCAATGTTTTCTCTTGGTTTTAGCCAGTTTTGTCGGTTTAAGCGTTTTGGAATAAATCGGTTTAAGTGTTGTCTAAACACTCCAAATTCATCCCGAACTCTTACCATTAGTCAAATGCATTGGATTGTCACACATTCTGACCCTAGAAACTGTAACAAGGCAGTTTACTGCTTCGAATCAATGTTTTCTCTGTTTTAGCCTGTTTCGGGACAAAATGGGTATAAGTGGTGTCTTAACACTCCAAATTCAACCCGAACTCTTATAATTAGTCAAATGCATTGGATTGTTACATATTTTGACCCTAGAAAGAGTGAACTAGCTGTTTACAACTTCGAATCAATGTTTACTCTTTGTTTTAGCCTGTTTACTCGGTTTAAGCCTGTTTTGGGATAAAACGGGTTTAAGTGTTGTCTAAACACTCCAAATTCAACCGAACTCTTATAATTAGTCAAATTCATTGGATTGTTACATATTTTGACCCTAGAAACTGTAACAAGGCTGTTTACTGCTTCGAATCAATGTTTTCTCGTTTAAGCCTGTTTTGGGACAAAATGGGTATACGTGTTGTCTAAACACTCCAAATTCAACCCGAACTCTTATAATTAGTCAAATGCATTAGATTGTTACATTTTTGACCCTAGAAAGAGTAACAAAGCTGTTTACTGCTTCGAATCAATGTTTTTCTCGGTTTTAGCCTGTTTTCTTGGTTTAAGCCCTTTTGGCACAAAATTGGTATAAGTCTTGTCTAAACACTCCAAATTCAACCCGAACTCTTATAATTAGTCAAATGCATTAGATTGTTACATCTTTTAACCTAGAAAAGTAACAAAGCTGTTTACTGCTTCGAATCAATATTTTCTTGGTTTTAGCCTGTTTCGGGACAAAATGGGTATAAGTGGTGTCTAAACACTCCAAATTCAACCCGAACTCTTATAATTAGTCAAATGCATTGGATTGTTACATAGTTTGACCCTAGAAAGAGTAACAAAGCTGTTTACGGCTTTGAATCATTGTTTTCTCGGTTTTAGCTTGTTTTCTTGGTTTAAGCCTGTTTTGGGATGAAACGGGTTTAAGTGCTAAACACTCTAAATTCATCCCGAACTTTTACATTAGTCAAATTCATTGGATTGTCACAATTCTGACCCTAGATAGCGTAACAAAGCTGTTTACTGCTTCGAATCAATGTTTTCTTGGTTTTAGCCTGTTTCGGGACAAAATGGGTATAAGTGGTGTCTAAACACTCCAAATTCAACCCGAACTCTTATAATTAGTAAAATGCATTAGATTGTTACATATTTTGACCCTAGAAAGAGTATCATAGCTGTTTACTGCTTCGAATCAATGTTTTCTCGGTTTTAGCTTGTTTTCTTGGTTTAAGCCTGTTTTGGGATGAAACTGGTTTAAGTGTTGTCTAAACACTCTAAATTCATCTCGAACTCTTACAATTAGTCAAATGCATTGGATTGTCACACATTCTGACCCTAGAAACAGTAACAAAGCTGTTTACTGCTTCAAATCAATGTTTTTTCGGTTTTAGCCTGTTCAGGACAAAATGGGTATAAGTGGTGTCTAAACACTCCAAATTCAACCCGAACTCATATAATTAGTCAAATGCATTGTATTTTCACATTTTTTCACCTTAGAAAGAGTAACATAGCTGTTTATAGATTACATAGCTGTTTACAGCTTCAAACCAATGTTTTCTTGGGTTTAGCCTGTTTTCTCGGTTTAAGCCTGTTTTGGGATAAAACGGGTTTAAGTGTTGTCTAAACACTCCAAATTCATCCCGAACTCTTACAATTAGTCAAATGCATTGGATTGTCACACATTCTGACCCTAGAAACAGTAACAAAGCTGTTTACTGCTTCGAATCAATGTTTTCTCGGTTTTAGCCTGTTTCGGGACAAAATGGGTATAAGTGGTGTCTAAACACTCCAAATTCAACCCGAACTCTTATAATTAGTCAAATGCATTAGATTGTTACATATTTTGACCCTAGAAAGAGTAACATAGCTGTTTACAACTTCGAATCAATGTTTTCTTGGTTTTAGCCTGTTTTGTCGGTTTAAGCCTGTTTTGGGATAAAACGGGTTTAAGTGTTGTCTAAACACTCCAAATTCATCCCGAACTCTTACCATTAGTCAAATGCATTGGATTGTCACATATTCTGACCCTAGAAACTGTAACAAGGCTGTTTACTGCTTCGAATCAATGTTTTCTCTGTTTTAGCCTGTTTCGGGACAAAATGGGTATAAGTGGTGTCTAAACACTCCAAATTCAACCCGAACTCTTATAAGTAGTCAAATGCATTGGATTGTTACATATTTTGACCCTAGAAAGAGTAAAATAGCTGTTTACAACTTCGAATCAATGTTTTCGATTTTAGCCTGTTTACTCGGTGTTCTGTTTTGGAATAAATCGGTTTAAGTGTTGTCTAAACACTCCAAATTCATCCGAACTCTTACCATTAGTCAAATGCATTGGATTGTCACACATTCTGACCCTAGAAACTGTAACAAAGCTGTTTACTGCTTCGAATCAATGTTTTCTCTGGTTTTAGCCTCTTTACTCGGTTTAAGCCTGTTTTGGGATAAAACGGGTTTAAGTGATGTCTAAACACTCCAAATTCAACCCGAACTCTTATAATTAGTCAAATGCATTGGATTGTTACATATTTTGACCCTAGAAAGAGTAACATAGCTGTTTACAGCTTCGAATCAAAGTTTTCTCTAGGTTTTAGCTTGTTTTCGGTTTAAGCCTTTTTTGGGATGAAACGGGTTTAAGTGTTGTCTAAACACTCTAAATCCATCCCGAACTTTTACAATTAGTCAAATGCATTGGATTGTCACACATTCTGACCCTAGAAACAGTAACAAAGCTGTTTACTGTTTGGAATCAATGTTTTCACTGTTTTAGCCTGTTTAGGGACCAAATGGGTTTAAGTGGTGTCTAAACACTCCAATTCAACCCGAACTCTTATAATTAGTCAAATGCATTGGATTGTTACATATTTTGACCCTAGAAAGAGTAAAATAGCTGTTTACAACTTCGAATCAATGTTTTCTCTTGGTTTTAGCCTGTTTTGTCGGTTTAAGCCTGTTTTGGGATAAAACGGGTATAAGTGTTGTCTAAACACTCCAAATTCATTCCGAACTCTTACCATTAGTCAAATGCATTGGATTGTCACATATTTGACCCTAGAAACTGTAACAAGGCTGTTTACTGCTTCGAATCAATGTTTTCTCTGTTTTAGCCTGTTTCGGGACAAAATGGGTATAAGTGGTGTCTAAACACTCCAAATTCAACCCGAACTCTTATAATTAGTCAAATGCATTGGATTGTTACGTATTTTGACCCTAGAAAGAGTAAAATAGCTGTTTACAACTTCGAATCAATGTTTTCTCTGATTTTAGCCTGTTTACTCGGTTTAAGCCTGTTTTGGAATAAATCGGTTTAAGTGTTGTCTAAACACTCCAAATTCATTCCGAACTCTTACCATTAGTCAAATGCATTGGATTGTCACACATTCTGACCCTAGAAACTGTAACAAGGCTGTTTACTGCTTCGAATCAATGTTTTCTCTTGGTTTTAGCCTCTTTACTCGGTTTAAGCCTGTTTTGGGATAAAATGGGTTTAAGTGATGTCTAAACACTCCAAATTCAACTC
Organism: Camelina neglecta; assembly: GCA_023864065.1. Lineage (NCBI taxonomy): Eukaryota > Viridiplantae > Streptophyta > Magnoliopsida > Brassicales > Brassicaceae > Camelina > Camelina neglecta. The sequence goes on from JALDXE010000129.1 coordinate 38,067, forward strand.
GAACTCTTATAATTGGTCAAATGCATTGGATTGTTACATATTTTGACCCTAGAAAGAGTAACATAGCTGTTTACAGCTTCGAATCAAAGTTTTCTCTAGGTTTTAGCTTGTTTTCGGTTTAAGCCTTTTTTGGATGAAACGGGTTTAAGTGTTGTCTAAACACTCTAAATCCTTCCCGAACTTTTACAGTTAGTCAAATGCATTGGATTGTCACACATTCTGACCCTAGAAACAGTAACAAAGCTGTTTACTGTTTGGAATCAATGTTTTCACTGTTTTAGCCTATTTAGGGACCAAATGGGTTTAAGTGGTGTCTAACACTCCAATTCAACCCGAACTCTTATAATTAGTCAAATGCATTGGATTGTTACATATTTTGACCCTAGAAAGAGTAAAATAGCTGTTTACAACTTCGAATCAATGTTTTCTCTTGGGTTTAGCCTGTTTTGTCGGTTTAAGCCTGTTTTGGGATAAAACGGGTATAAGTGTTGTCTAAACACTCCAAATTCATCCCGAACTCTTACCATTAGTCAAATGCATTGGATTGTCACATATTCTGACCCTAGAAACTGTAACAAGGTTGGTTACTGCTTCGAATCAATGTTTTCTCTTGGTTTTAGCCAGTTTTGTCGGTTTAAGCCAGTTTTGGAATAAATCGGTTTAAGTGTTGTCTAAACACTCCAAATTCATTCCGAACTCTTACCATTAGTCAAATGCATTGGATTGTCACACATTCTGACCCTAGAAACTGTAACAAGGAAGTTTACTGCTTCGAATCAATGTTTTCTCTGTTTTAGCCTGTTTCGGGACAAAATGGGTATAAGTGGTGTCTAAACACTCCAAATTCAACCCGAACTCTTATAATTAGTCAAATGCATTGGATTGTTACATATTTTGACCCTAGAAAGAGTAAACTAGCTGTTTACAACTTCGAATCAATGTTTTCTCTTGGTTTTAGCCTGTTTACTCGGTTTAAGCCTGTTTTGGGATAAAACGGGTTTAAGTGTTGTCTAAACACTCCAAATTCAACCCGAACTCTTATAATTAGTCAAATGCATTGGATTGTTACATATTTTGACCCTAGAAACAGTAACAAAGCTGTTTACTGCTTCGAATCAATGTTTTCTCGTTTTAAGCCTGTTTTGGGACAAAATGGGTATACGTGTTGTCTAAACACTCCAAATTCAACCCGAACTCTTATAATTAGTCAAATGCATTAGATTGTTACATATTTTGACCCTAGAAAGAGTAACATAGCTGTTTACAGCTTCGAATCAATGTTTTCTCTTGGTTTTAGCCTGTTTTCTCGGTTTAAGCCCTTTTGGGACAAAATTGGTATAAGTGTTGTCTAAACACTCCAAATTCAACCCGAACTCTTATAATTAGTCAAATGCATTAGATTGTTACATCTTTTGACCCTAGAAAGAGTAACAAAGCTGTTTACTGCTTCGAATCAATATTTTCTTGGTTTTAGCCTGTTTCGGGACAAAATGGGTATAAGTGGTGTCTAAACACTCCAAATTCAACCCGAACTCTTATAATTAGTCAAATGCATTGGATTGTTACATATTTTGACCCTAGAAAGAGTAACAAAGCTGTTTACGGCTTGAATCAATGTTTTCTCGGTTTTAGCTTGTTTTCTGGTTTAAGCTCTTTTGGATGAAACGGGTTTAAGTGTCTAAACACTCTAAATTCATCCCGAACTTTTACATTAGTCAAATGCATTGGATTGTCACACATTCTGACCCTAGATAGCGTAACAAAGCTGTTTACTGCTTCGAATCAATGTTTTCTTGGTTTTAGCCTGTTTCGGGACAAAATGGGTATAAGTGGTGTCTAAACACTCCAAATTCAACCCGAACTCTTATAATTAGTCAAATGCATTGGATTGTTACATATTTTGACCCTAGAAAGAGTAATCATAGCTGTTTACTGCTTCGAATCAATGTTTTCTCGGTTTTAGCCTGTTTTTCTTGGTTTAAGCCTGTTTTGGGATAAAACTGGTTTAAGTGTTGTCTAAACACTCTAAATTCATCTCGAACTCTTACAATTAGTCAAATGCATTGGATTGTCACACATTCTGACCCTAGAAACAGTAACAAAGCTGTTTACTGCTTCGAATCAATGTTTTTCTAGTTTTAGCCTGTTGCAGGACAAAATGGGTATAAGTGGTGTCTAAACACTCCAAATTCAACCCGAACTCTTATAATTAGTCAAATGCATTGTATTTTCACATTTTTTGACCTTAAAGAGTAACATAGCTGTTTATAGATTACATAGCTGTTTACAGCTTCAAATCAATGTTTTCTGGGTTTAGCCTGTTTTCTGTTTAAGCCTGTTTTGGGATAAAACGGTTTAAGTGTTGTCTAAACACTCCAAATTCATCCCGAACTCTTACAATTAGTCAAATGCATTGGATTGTCACACATTCTGACCCTAGAAACAGTAACAAAGCTGTTTACTGCTTCGAATCAATGTTTTCTGTTTTAGCCTGTTTCGGGACAAAATGGGTATAAGTGGTGTCTAAACACTCCAAATTCAACCCGAACTCTTATAATTAGTCAAATGCATTAGATTGTTACATATTTTGACCCTAGAAAGAGTAACATAGCTGTTTACAACTTCGAATCAATGTTTTCTCTTGGTTTTAGCCTGTTTTGTCGGTTTAAGCCTGTTTTGGGATAAAACGGGTTTAAGTGTTGTCTAAACACTCCAAATTCATCCCGAACTCTTACCATTAGTCAAATGCATTGGATTGTCACATATTCTGACCCTAGAAACTGTAACAAGGCTGTTTACTGCTTCGAATCAATTTCCTGTTTCAGCCTGTTTCGGGACAAAATGGGTATAAGTGGTGTCTAAACACTCCAAATTCAACCCGAACTCTTATAAGTAGTCAAATGCATTGGATTGTTACATATTTTGACCCTAGAAAGAGTAAAATAGCTGTTTACAACTTCGAATCAATGTTTTCTCGATTTTAGCCTGTTTACTCGGTTTAAGCCTGTTTTGGAATAAATCGGTTTAAGTGTTGTCTAAACACTCCAAATTCATTCCGAACTCTTACCATTAGTCAAATGCATTGGATTGTCACACATTCTGACCCTAGAAACTGTAACAAGGCTGTTTACTGCTTCGAATCAATGTTTTCTCTGGTTTTAGCCTCTTTTCTCGGTTTAAGCCTGTTTTGGGATAAAACGGGTTAAGTGTTGTCTAAACACTCCAAATTCAACTCGAACTCTTATAATTAGTCAAATGCATTGGATTGTTACATATTTTGACCCTAGAAAGAGTAACATAGCTGTTTACAGCTTCGAATCAATGTTTTCTCTAGGTTTTAGCCTGTTTTCTCGGTTTAAGCCTTTTTTGGATAAAACGGGTTTAAGTGTTGTCTAAACACTCTAAATCCATCCCGAACTTTTACAATTAGTCAAATGCATTGGATTGTCACACATTCTGACCCTAGAAACAGTAACAAAGCTGTTTACTGTTTGGAATCAATGTTTTCTCGTTTTAGCCTATTTAGGACCAAATGGGTTTAAGTGGTGTCTAACACTCCAATTCAACCCGAACTCTTATAATTAGTCAAATGCATTGGATTGTTACATATTTTGACCCTAGAAAGAGTAAAATAGCTGTTTACAACTTCGAATCAATGTTTTCTCTTGGTTTTAGCCTGTTTTGTCGTTTAAGCCTGTTTTGGGATAAAACGGGTATAAGTGTTGTCTAAACACTCCAAATTCATCCCGAACTCTTACCATTAGTCAAATGCATTGGATTGTCACATATTCTGACCCTAGAAACAGTAACAAGGCTGTTTACTGCTTCGAATCAATGTTTTCTCTTTAGCCTGTTTCGACAAAATGGGTATAAGTGGTGTCTAAACACTCCAAATTCAACCCGAACTCTTATAATTAGTCAAATGCATTGGATTGTTACATATTTTGACCCTAGAAAGAGTAAAATAGCTGTTTACAACTTCGAATCAATGTTTTCTCTTGATTTTAGCCTGTTTACTCGGTTTAAGCCTGTTTTGGAATAAATCGGTTTAAGTGTTGTCTAAACACTCCAAATTCATTCCGAACTCTTACCATTAGTCAAATGCATTGGATTGTCACACATTCTGACCCTAGAAACTGTAACAAGCTGTTTACTGCTTCGAATCAATGTTTTCTCTTGGTTTTAGCCTTTTACTCGGTTTAAGCCTGTTTTGGGATAAAACGGGTTTAAGTGTTGTCTAAACACTCCAAATTCAACCCGAACTCTTATAATTAGTCAAATGCATTGGATTGTTACATATTTTGACCCTAGAAAGAGTAACATAGCTGTTTACAGCTTCGAATCAATGTTTTCTCTAGGTTTTAGCTTGTTTTCTGTTTAAGCCTCTTTTTGGGATAAAACGGGTTTAAGTGTTGTCTAAACACTCTAAATTCTTCCCGAACTTTTACAATTAGTCAAATGCATTGGATTGTCACACATTCTGACCCTAGAAACAGTAACAAAGCTGTTTACTGTTTGGAATCAATGTTTCACTGTTTTAGCCTGTTTAGGGACCAAATGGGTTTAAGTGGTGTCTAAACACTCCAATTCAACCCGAACTCTTATAATTAGTCAAATGCATTGGATTGTTACATATTTTGACCCTAGAAAGAGTAAAATAGCTGTTTACAACTTCGAATCAATGTTTTCTCTTGGGTTTAGCCTGTTTTGTCGGTTTAAGCCTGTTTTGGGATAAAACGGGTATAAGTGTTGTCTAAACACTCCAAATTCAACCCGAACTCTTATAATTAGTCAAATGCATTGGATTGTTACATATTTTGACCCTAGAAAGAGTAACATAGCTGTTTACAACTTCGAATCAATGTTTTCTCTTGGTTTTAGCCAGTTTTGTTTCGGTTTAAGCCGTTTTGGAATAAATCGGTTTAAGTGTTGTCTAAACACTCCAAATTCATTCCGAACTCTTACCATTAGTCAAATGCATTGGATTGTCACACATTCTGACCCTAGAAACTGTAACAAGCTGTTTACTGCTTCGAATCAATGTTTTCTCTGTTTTAGCCTGTTTCGGGACAAAATGGGTATAAGTGGTGTCTAAACACTCCAAATTCAACCCGAACTCTTATAATTAGTCAAATGCATTGGATTGTTACATATTTTGACCCTAGAAAGAGTGAACTAGCTGTTTACAACTTCGAATCAATGTTTTCTTTGTTTTAGCCTGTTTACTCGGTTTAAGCCTGTTTTGGGATAAAACGGGTTTAAGTGTTGTCTAAACACTCCAAATTCAACCCGAACTCTTATAATTAGTCAAATGCATTGGATTGTTACATATTTTGACCCTAGAAACTGTAACAAGGCTGTTTACTGCTTCGAATCAATGTTTTCTCGTTTTAAGCCTGTTTTGGGACAAAATGGGTATAAGTGTTGTCTAAACACTCCAAATTCAACCCGAACTCTTATAATTAGTCAAATGCATTAGATTGTTACATTTTTTGACCCTAGAAAGAGTAACAAAGCTGTTTACTGCTTCGAATCAATGTTTTCTCGGTTTTAGCCTGTTTTCTCGGTTTAAGCCCTTTTTGGGACAAAATGGGTATAAGTGTTGTCTAAACACTCCAAATTCAACCCGAACTCTTATAATTAGTCAAATGCATTGGATTGTTACATCTTTTGACCCTAGAAAAAGTAACAAAGCTGTTTACTGCTTCGAATCAATATTTTCTTGGTTTTAGCCTGTTTCGACAAAATGGGTATAAGTGGTGTCTAAACACTCCAAATTCAACCCGAACTCTTATAATTAGTCAAATGCATTGGATTGTTACATATTTGACCCTAGAAAGAGTAACAAAGCTGTTTACTGCTTTGAATCAATGTTTTCTCGGTTTTAGCTTGTTTTCTTGGTTTAAGCCTTTTTGGGATGAAACGGGTTTAAGTGTTGTCTACACTCTAAATTCATCCCGAACTTTTACATTAGTCAAATGCATTGGATTGTCACACATTCTGACCCTAGAAGCGTAACAAAGCTGTTTACTGCTTCGAATCAATGTTTTCTGGTTTTAGCCTGTTTCGGGACAAAATGGGTATAAGTGGTGTCTAAACACTCCAAATTCAACCCGAACTCTTATAATTAGTCAAATGCATTAGATTGTTACATATTTTGACCCTAGAAAGAGTAACATAGCTGTTTACTGCTTCGAATCAATGTTTTCTCGGTTTTAGCCTGTTTTCTTGGTTTAAGCCTGTTTTGGGATGAAACTGGTTTAAGTGTTGTCTAAACACTCTAAATTCATCCCGAACTCTTACAATTAGTCAAATGCATTGGATTGTCACACATTCTGACCCTAGAAACAGTAACAAAGCTGTTTACTGCTTCGAATCAATGTTTTTCGGTTTTAGCCTGTTTCAGGACAAAATGGGTATAAGTGGTGTCTAAACACTCCAAATTCAACCCGAACTCTTATAATTAGTCAAATGCATTGTATTTTCACATATTTTGACCTTAGAAAGAGTAACATAGCTGTTTATAGATTACATAGCTGTTTACAGCTTCAAATCAATGTTTTCTTGGGTTTAGCCTGTTTTCGGTTTAAGCCTGTTTTGGGATAAAACGGGTTTAAGTGTTGTCTAAACACTCCAAATTCAACCGAACTCTTATAATTAGTCAAATGCATTGGATTGTTACATATTTTGACCCTAGAAACTGTAACAAGGCTGTTTACTGCTTCGAATCAATGTTTTCTCGTTTTAAGCCTGTTTTGGGACAAAATGGGTATACGTGTTGTCTAAACACTCCAAATTCAACCCGAACTCTTATAATTAGTCAAATGCATTAGATTGTTACATTTTTTGACCCTAGAAAGAGTAACAAAGCTGTTTACTGCTTCGAATCAATGTTTTCTCGGTTTTAGCCTGTTTTCTGGTTTAAGCCCTTTTGGGACAAAATTGGTATAAGTGTTGTCTAAACACTCCAAATTCAACCCGAACTCTTATAATTAGTCAAATGCATTGATTGTTACATCTTTGACCCTAGAAAAAGTAACAAAGCTGTTTACTGCTTCGAATCAATATTTTCTTGGTTTTAGCCTGTTTCGGGACAAAATGGGTAAAGTGGTGTCTAAACACTCCAAATTCAACCCGAACTCTTATAATTAGTCAAATGCATTGGATTGTTACATATTTTGACCCTAGAAAGAGTAACAAAGCTGTTTACGGCTTTGAATCAATGTTTTCTCGGTTTTAGCCTGTTTTCTTGGTTTAAGCCTGTTTTGGGATGAAACGGGTTTAAGTGTCTAAACACTCTAAATTCATCCCGAACTTTACATTAGTCAAATCATTGGATTGTCACAATTCTGACCCTAGAAGCGTAACAAAGCTGTTTACTGCTTCGAATCAATGTTTTCTTGGTTTTAGCCTGTTTCGGGACAAAATGGGTATAAGTGGTGTCTAAACACTCCAAATTCAACCCGAACTCTTATAATTAGTCAAATGCATTAGATTGTTACATATTTTGACCCTAGAAAGAGTATCATAGCTGTTTACTGCTTCGAATCAATGTTTTCTCGGTTTTAGCTTGTTTTCTTGGTTTAAGCCTGTTTTGGGATGAAACTGGTTTAAGTGTTGTCTAAACACTCTAAATTCATCCCGAACTCTTACAATTAGTCAAATGCATTGGATTGTCACACATTCTGACCCTAGAAACAGTAACAAAGCTGTTTACTGCTTCAAATCAATGTTTTTTCGGTTTTAGCCTGTTTCGGGACAAAATGGGTATAAGTGGTGTCTAAACACTCCAAATTCAACCCGAACTCTTATAATTAGTCAAATGCATTGATTTTACATTTTTTGACCTTAGAAAGAGTAACATAGCTGTTTATAGATTACATAGCTGTTTACAGCTTCAAACCAATATTTTCTCTTGGGTTTAGCCTGTTTTCTCGGTTTAAGCCTGTTTTGGGATAAAACGTGTTAAGTGTTGTCTAAACACTCCAAATTCATCCCGAACTCTTACAATTAGTCAAATGCATTGGATTGTCACACATTCTGACCCTAGAAACAGTAACAAAGCTGTTTACTGCTTCGAATCAATGTTTTCTGTTTTAGCCTGTTTGACAAAATGGGTATAAGTGGTGTCTAAACACTCCAAATTCAACCCGAACTCTTATAATTAGTCAAATGCATTAGATTGTTACATATTTTGACCCTAGAAAGAGTAACATAGCTGTTTACGAATCAATGTTTTCTCTTGGTTTTAGCCTGTTTTGTCGTTTAAGCCTGTTTGGGATAAAACGGGTTTAAGTGTTGTCTAAACACTCCAAATTCATCCCGAACTCTTACCATTAGTCAAATGCATTGGATTGTCACATATTCTGACCCTAGAAACTGTAACAAGGCTGTTTACTGCTTCGAATCAATGTTTTCTCTGTTTAGCCTGTTTCGGGACAAAATGGGTATAAGTGGTGTCTAAACACTCCAAATTCAACCCGAACTCTTATAATTAGTCAAATGCATTGGATTGTTACATATTTTGACCCTAGAAAGAGTAAAATAGCTGTTTACAACTTCGAATCAATGTTTTCTCTCGTTTTAGCCTGTTTACTCGGTTTAAGCCTGTTTTGGAATAAACGGTTTAAGTGTTGTCTAAACACTCCAAATTCATTCCGAACTCTTACCATTAGTCAAATGCATTGGATTGTCACACATTCTGACCCTAGAAACTGTAACAAGGCTGTTTACTGCTTCGAATCAATGTTTTCTTGGTTTTAGCCTTTACTCGGTTTAAGCCTGTTTTGGGATAAAACGGGTTTAAGTGATGTCTAAACACTCCAAATTCAACTCGAACTCTTATAATTAGTCAAATGCATTGGATTGTTACATATTTTGACCCTAGAAAGAGTAACATAGCTGTTTACAGCTTCGAATCAAAGTTTTCTAGGTTTTAGCTTGTTTTCTCGGTTTAAGCCTTTGGATGAAAGGGTTTAAGTGTTGTCTAAACACTCTAAATCCTTCCGAACTTTTTACAGTCAAATGCATTGGATTGTCACACATTCTGACCCTAGAAACAGTAACAAAGCTGTTTACTGTTTCGAATCAATGTTTTCACTGTTTTAGCCTATTTAGGGACCAATTGGGTTTAAGTGGTGTCTAAACACTCCAATTCAACCCGAACTCTTATAATTAGTCAAATGCATTGGATTGTTACATATTTTGACCCTAGAAAGAGTAAAATAGCTGTTTACAACTTCGAATCAATGTTTTCTCTTGGTTTTAGCCTGTTTTGTCGGTTTAAGCCTGTTTTGGGATAAAACGGGTTTAAGTGTTGTCTAAACACTCCAAATTCATCCCGAACTCTTACCATTAGTCAAATGCATTGGATTGTCACATATTCTGACCCTAGAAACTGTAACAAGGCTGTTTACTGCTTCGAATCAATGTTTTCTCTGTTTTAGCCTGTTTCGGGACAAAATGGGTATAAGTGGTGTCTAAACACTCCAAATTCAACCCGAACTCTTATAAGTAGTCAAATGCATTGGATTGTTACATATTTTGACCCTAGAAAGAGTAAAATAGCTGTTTACAACTTCGAATCAATGTTTTCTCTTGGTTTTAGCCTGTTTAGTCGGTTTAAGCCTGTTTTGGAATAAATCGGTTTAAGTGTTGTCTAAACACTCCAAATTCATTCCGAACTCTTACCATTAGTCAAATGCATTGGATTGTCACACATTCTGACCCTAGAAACTGTAACAAGGCTGTTTACTGCTTCGAATCAATGTTTTCTCTTGGTTTTAGCCTCTTTACTCGGTTTAAGCCTGTTTTGGGATAAAACGGGTTTAAGTGTTGTCTAAACACTCCAAATTCAACTCGAACTCTTATAATTGGTCAAATGCATTGGATTGTTACATATTTTGACCCTAGAAAGAGTAACATAGCTGTTTACAGCTTCGAATCAATGTTTTCTCTTGGTTTTAGCCTGTTTTGTCGGTTTAAGCCTGTTTTGGGATAAAACGGGTTTAAGTGTTCTCTAAACACTCCAAATTCATCCCGAACTCTTACAATCAGTCAAATGCATTGTATTGTTACACATTATGACCCGAGACACACAAACAAAGCTGGTTACTGCTTCGAATCAATGTTTTCTAGGTTTTAGCCTGTTTTCTCGGTTTAAGCCTCTTTTGGGATAAAACGGGTTGAACTGTTGTCTAAACACTCTAAATGCATCCCAAACTTTTACAATAAGTCAAATGCATTGGATTGTCACACATTCTGACCTAGAAACAGTAACAAAGCTGTTTACTGCTTCGAATCAATGTTTTCTCGTTTTAAGCCTGTTTTGGGTCAAAATGGGTATACGTGTTGTCTAAACACTCCAGATTCAACCCGAACTCTTATAATTAGTCAAATGCATTGGATTGTTACATATTTTGACCCTAGAAAGAGTAACATAGCTGTTTACAGCTTCGAATCAATGTTTTCTCTTGGTTTTAGCCTGTTTTGTCGGTTTAAGCCTGTTTTGGGATAAAACGGGTTTAAGTGTTGTCTAAACACTTCAAATTCAACCCGAACTCTTACAATTAGTCAAATGCATTGTATTGTTACATCTTTTGACCCTAGAAAGAGTAACAAAGCTGTTTACTGCTTCGAATCAATATTTTCTTGGTTTTAGCCTGTTTCGGGACAAAATGGGTATAAGTGGTGTCTAAACACTCCAAATTCAACCCGAACTCTTATAATTAGTCAAATGCATTGGATTGTTACATAGTTTGACCCTAGAAAGAGTAACAAAGCTGTTTACGGCTTTGAATCAATGTTTTCTCGGTTTTAGCTTGTTTTCTTGGTTTAAGCCTGTTTTGGGATGAAACGGGTTTAAGTGTTGTCTAAACACTCCAAATTCATCCCGAACTCTTACCATTAGTCAAATGCATTGGATTGTCACATATTCTGACCCTAGAAACTGTAACAAGGCTGTTTACTGCTTCGAATCAATGTTTTCTCTGTTTTAGCCTGTTTCGGGACAAAATGGGTATAAGTGGTGTCTAAACACTCCAAATTCAACCCGAACTCTTATAATTAGTCAAATGCATTGGATTGTTACATATTTTGACCCTAGAAAGAGTAAAATAGCTGTTTACAACTTCGAATCAATGTTTTCTCTTGAGTTTTGTTTACTCGGTTTAAGCCTGTTTTGGAATAAATCGGTTTAAGTGTTGTCTAAACACTCCAAATTCATTCCGAACTCTTACCATTAGTCAAATGCATTGGATTGTCACACATTCTGACCCTAGAAACTGTAAAAGCTGTTTACTGCTTCGAATCAATGTTTTCTCTTGGTTTTAGCCTGTTTTACTCGGTTTAAGCCTGTTTTGGGATAAAACGGGTTTAAGTGTTGTCTAAACACTCCAAATTCAACCCGAACTCTATAATTAGTCAAATGCATTGGATTGTTACATATTTTGACCCTAGAAAGAGTAACATAGCTGTTTACAGCTTCGAATCAATGTTTTCTTGGTTTTAGCCTGTTTTGTCGGTTTAAGCCTGTTTTGGGATAAAACGGGTTTAAGTGTTGTCTAAACACTCCAAATTCATCCCGAACTCTTACAATTAGTCAAATGCATTGTATTGTTACACATTTTGACCTAGAAACACAAACAAAGCTGTTTACTGCTTCGAATCAATGTTTTCTAGGTTTTAGCCTGTTTTCTCGGTTTAAGCCTTTTGGGATAAAACGGGTTTAAGTGTTGTCTAAACACTCTAAATTCATCCCGAACTTTACAATTAGTCAAATGCATTGGATTGTCACACATTCTGACCCTAGAAACAGTAACAAAGCTGTTTACTGCTTCGAATCAATGTTTTCTCGTTTTAGCCTGTTTTGGGACAAAATGGGTATACGTGTTGTCTAAACACTCCAGATTCAACCCGAACTCTTATAATTAGTCAAATGCATTGGATTGTTACATATTTTGACCCTAGAAAGAGTAACATAGCTGTTTACAGCTTCGAATCAATGTTTTCTCTTGGTTTTAGCCTGTTTTGTCGGTTTAAGCCTGTTTTGGGATAAAACGGGTTTAAGTGTTGTCTAAACACTTCAAATTCAACCCGAACTCTTACAATTAGTCAAATGCATTGTATTGTTACATCTTTTGACCCTAGAAAGAGTAACAAAGCTGTTTACTGCTTCGAATCAATATTTTCTTGGTTTTAGCCTGTTTGGGACAAAATGGGTATAAGTGGTGTCTAAACACTCCAAATTCAACCCGAACTCTTATAATTAGTCAAATGCATTGGATTGTTACATATTTTGACCCTAGAAAGAGTAACAAAGCTGTTTACGGCTTTGAATCAATGTTTTCTCGGTTTTAGCTTGTTTTCTTGGTTTAAGCCTGTTTTGGGATGAAACGGGTTTAAGTGTTGTCTAAACACTCCAAATTCATCCCGAACTCTTACCATTAGTCAAATGCATTGGATTGTCACATATTCTGACCCTAGAAACAGTAACAAAGCTGTTTACTGCTTCGAATCAATGTTTTCTCTGTTTAGCCTGTTTCGGACAGGTATAAGTGGTGTCTAAACACTCCAAATTCAACCCGAACTCTTATAATTAGTCAAATGCATTGGATTGTTACATATTTTGACCCTAGAAAGAGTAACATAGCTGTTTACAGCTTCGAATCAATGTTTTCTCTTGGTTTTAGCCTATTTTGTCGTTTAGCCTATTTTGGTTTAAGCTTGTTTTGGGATAAAACGGGTTTAAGTGTTGTCTAAACACTCCAAATTCATCCCGAACTCTTACAATTAGTCAAATGCATTGGATTGTTACACATTTGACCCTAGAAACAAACAAAGCTGTTTACTGCTTCGAATCAATGTTTTCTCGGTTTTAGCCTGTTTTCTCTTTAAGCCTGTTTTGGGATAAAACGGGTTAAGTGTTGTCTAAACACTCTAAATTCATCCCGAACTTTTACAATTAGTCAAATGCATTGGATTGTCACACATTCTGACCCTAGAAACTGTACAAAGCTGTTTACTGGTTCGAATCAATGTTTTCTCTGTTTTAGCCTTGTTTCGGACAAAATGGGTATAAGTGGTGTCTAAACACTCCAAATTCAACCCGAACTCTTATAATTAGTCAAATGCATTGGATTGTTACATATTTTGACCCTAGAAAGAGTAACATAGCTGTTTACAACTTCGAATCAATGTTTTCTCTTGGTTTTAGCCTGTTTTGTCGTTTAAGCCGTTTTGGAATAAATCGGTTTAAGTGTTGTCTAAACACTCCAAATTCATCCCGAACTCTTACCATTAGTCAAATGCATTGGATTGTCACACATTCTGACCCTAGAAACTGTAACAAAGCTGTTTACTGCTTCGAATCAATGTTTTCTGTTTTAGCCTGTTTCGACAAAATGGGTATAAGTGGTGTCTAAACACTCCAAATTCAACCCGAACTCTTATAATTAGTCAAATGCATTGATTGTTACATATTTTGACCCTAGAAAGAGTAAAATAGCTGTTTACAACTTCGAATCAATGTTTTCTCGATTTTAGCCTGTTTACTCGGTTTAAGCCTGTTTTGGAATAAATCGGTTTAAGTGTTGTCTAAACACTCCAAATTCATTCCGAACTCTTACCATTAGTCAAATGCATTGGATTGTCACACATTCTGACCCTAGAAACTGTAACAAGGCTGTTTACTGCTTCGAATCAATGTTTTCTCTTGGTTTTAGCCTCTTTACTCGTTTAAGCCTGTTTTGGGATAAAACGGGTTTAAGTGTTGTCTAAACACTCCAAATTCAACTCGAACTCTTATAATTAGTCAAATGCATTGGATTGTTACATATTTTGACCCTAGAAAGAGTAACATAGCTGTTTACAGCTTCGAATCAAGTTTTCTGGTTTTAGCTTGTTTTCTGCTTAAGCCTCTTTTGGGATGAAACGGGTTTAAGTGTTGTCTAAACACTCTAAATCCATCCCGAACTTTTACAATTAGTCAAATGCATTGGATTGTCACACATTCTGACCCTAGAAACAGTAACAAAGCTGTTTACTGTTTCGAATCAATGTTTTCACTGTTTTAGCCTATTTAGGGACCAATTGGGTTTAAGTGGTGTCTAAACACTCCAATTCAACCCGAACTCTTATAATTAGTCAAATGCATTGGATTGTTACATATTTTGACCCTAGAAAGAGTAAAATAGCTGTTTACAACTTCGAATCAATGTTTTCTCTTGGTTTTAGCCTGTTTTGTCGGTTTAAGCCTGTTTTGGGATAAAACGGGTTTAAGTGTTGTCTAAACACTCCAAATTCAACCCGAACTCTTATAATTAGTCAAATGCATTGGATTGTTACATATTTTGACCCTAGAAAGAGTAACATAGCTGTTTACAACTTCGAATCAATGTTTTCTCTTGGTTTTAGCCTGTTTTGTCTGGTTTAAGCCTGTTTTGGGATAAATCGGTTTAAGTGTTGTCTAAACACTCCAAATTCATCCGAACTCTTACCATTAGTCAAATGCATTGGATTGTCACACATTCTGACCCTAGAAACAGTAACAAAGCTGTTTACTGCTTCGAATCAATGTTTTCTCTGTTTTAGCCTGTTTCTGGGACAAAATGGGTATAAGTGGTGTCTAAACACTCCAAATTCAACCCGAACTCTTATAATTAGTCAAATGCATTGGATTGTTACATATTTTGACCCTAGAAAGAGTAACTAGCTGTTTACAACTTCGAATCAATGTTTACTCTTGGTTTTAGCCTGTTTACTCTTAAGCCTGTTTTGGGATAAAACGGGTTTAAGTGTTGTCTAAACACTCCAAATTCAACCCGAACTCTTATAATTAGTCAAATGCATTGGATTGTTACATATTTTGACCCTAGAAACTGTAACAAGGCTGTTTACTGCTTCGAATCAATGTTTTCTCGTTTTAAGCCTGTTTTGGGACAAAATGGGTATAAGTGTTGTCTAAACACTCCAAATTCAACCCGAACTCTTATAATTAGTCAAATGCATTTTAGATTACACATTTTGACCCTAGAAAGAGTAACAAAGCTGTTTACTGCTTCGAATCAATGTTTTCTCGGTTTTAGCCTGTTTTCTTGGTTTAAGCCTTTTTGGCACAAATTGGTATAAGTGTTGTCTAAACACTCCAAATTCAACCCGAACTCTTATAATTAGTCAAATGCATTAGATTGTTACATATTTTGACCCTAGAAAAGTAACAAAGCTGTTTACTGCTTCGAATCAATGTTTTCTTGGTTTTAGCCTGTTTCGGGACAAAATGGGTATAAGTGGTGTCTAAACACTCCAAATTCAAACTCTTATAATTAGTCAAATGCATTGGATTGTTACATATTTTGACCCTAGAAAGAGTAACAAAGCTGTTTACAGCTTTGAATCAATGTTTTCTCGGTTTTAGCCTGTTTTCTTGGTTTAAGCCTGTTTTGGGATAAAACGGGTTTAAGTGTTGTCTAAACACTCTAAATTCATCCCGAACTTTTACATTAGTCAAATGCATTGGATTGTCACACATTCTGACCCTAGATAGAGTAACAAAGCTGTTTACTGCTTCGAATCAATGTTTTCTTGGTTTTAGCCTGTTTCGGGACAAAATGGGTATAAGTGGTGTCTAAACACTCCAAATTCAACCCGAACTCTTATAATTAGTCAAATGCATTAGTTACATATTTTGACCCTAGAAAGAGTAACATAGCTGTTTACTGCTTCGAATCAATGTTTTCTCGGTTTTAGCCTGTTTTCTGGTTTAAGCCTGTTTTGGGATAAAACTGGTTTAAGTGTTGTCTAAACACTCTAAATTCATCCCGAACTCTTACAATTAGTCAAATGCATTGGATTGTCACACATTCTGACCCTAGAAACAGTAACAAAGCTGTTTACTGCTTCGAATCAATGTTTTTTCGGTTTTAGCCTGTTTTGGGACAAAATGGGTATAAGTGGTGTCTAAACACTCCAAATTCAACCCGAACTCTTATAATTAGTCAAATGCATTGGATTTTCACATTTTTTGACCTAGAAAGAGTAACATAGCTGTTTACTTACAGCTTCGAATCAATGTTTTCTCTGGTTTTAGCCTGTTTTCTGGTTTAAGCCTGTTTTGGGATAAAACGGGTTTAAGTGTTGTCTAAACACTCCAAATTCATCCCGAACTCTTACAATTAGTCAAATGCATTGGATTGTCACACATTCTGACCCTAGAAACAGTAACAAAGCTGTTTACTGCTTCGAATCAATGTTTTCTCGGTTTTAGCCTGTTTGGACAAAATGGGTATAAGTGGTGTCTAAACACTCCAAATTCAACCCGAACTCTTATAATTAGTCAAATGCATTGGATTGTTACATATTTTGACCCTAGAAAGAGTAACATAGCTGTTTACAACTTCGAATCAATGTTTTCTCTTGGTTTTAGCCTGTTTTCTCGGTTTAAGCCTGTTTTGGGATAAAACGGGTTTAAGTGTTGTCTAAACACTCCAAATTCATCCCGAACTCTTACAATTAGTCAAATGCATTGGATTGTCACATATTCTGACCCTAGAAACAGTAACAAAGCTGTTTACTGCTTCGAATCAATGTTTTCTCGTTTTAGCCTGTTTCGGACAAAATGGGTATAAGTGGTGTCTAAACACTCCAAATTCAACCCGAACTCTTATAATTAGTCAAATGCATTGGATTGTTACATATTTTGACCCTAGAAAGAGTAAATAGCTGTTTACAACTTCGAATCAATGTTTTCTCTCGGTTTTAGCCTGTTTACTTGGTTTAAGCCTGTTTTGGGATAAATCGGTTTAAGTGTTGTCTAAACACTCCAAATTCATCCCGAACTCTTACAATTAGTCAAATGCATTGATTGTCACACATTCTGACCCTAGAAACAGTAACAAAGCTGTTTACTGCTTCGAATCAATGTTTTCTTGGTTTGTTTTACTCGGTTTAAGCCTGTTTTGGGATAAAACGGGTTTAAGTGGTGTCTAAACACTCCAAATTCAACCGAACTCTTATAATTAGTCAAATGCATTGGATTGTTACATATTTTGACCCTAGAAAGAGTAACATAGCTGTTTACAGCTTCGAATCAATGTTTTCTCTAGGTTTTAGCTTGTTTCTCGGTTTAAGCCTTTTTTTGGATAAAACGGGTTTAAGTGTTGTCTAAACACTCTAAATCCATCCCGAACTTTTACAATTAGTCAAATGCATTGGATTGTCACACATTCTGACCCTAGAAACAGTAACAAAGCTGTTTACTGTTCGAATCAATGTTTTACTGTTTTAGCCTGTTTAGGGACCAAATGGGTTTAAGTGGTGTCTAAACACTCCAATTCAACCCGAACTCTTATAATTAGTCAAATGCATTGATTGTTACATATTTTGACCCTAGAAAGAGTAAAATAGCTGTTTACAACTTCGAATCAATGTTTTCTCTTGGTTTTAGCCTGTTTGTCGGTTTAAGCCTGTTTTGGGATAAAACGGGTTTAAGTGTTGTCTAAACACTCCAAATTCATCCCGAACTCTTACAATTAGTCAAATGCATTGGATTGTCACATATTCTGACCCTAGAAACAGTAACAAAGCTGTTTACTGCTTCGAATCAATGTTTTCTGTTTTAGCCTGTTTCGACAAAATGGGTATAAGTGGTGTCTAAACACTCCAAATTCAACCCGAACTCTTATAATTAGTCAAATGCATTGGATTGTTACATATTTTGACCCTAGAAAGAGTAAAATAGCTGTTTACAACTTCGAATCAATGTTTTCTCTTGGTTTTAGCCTGTTTTCTCGTTTAAGCCTTTTTTGGGATAAATCGGTTTAAGTGTTGTCTAAACACTCCAAATTCATCCGAACTCTTATAATTAGTCAAATGCATTGGATTGTCACACATTCTGACCCTAGAAACAGTAACAAAGCTGTTTACTGCTTCGAATCAATGTTTTCTCTTGGTTTTAGCCTGTTTTCTCGGTTTAAGCCTGTTTTGGGATAAAACGGGTTTAAGTGTTGTCTAAACACTCCAAATTCAACCCGAACTCTTATAATTAGTCAAATGCATTGGATTGTTACATATTTTGACCCTAGAAAGAGTAACATAGCTGTTTACAGCTTCGAATCAATGTTTTCTCTTGGTTTTAGCCTGTTTTTTTGGTTTAAGCCTGTTTTGGGATAAAACGGGTTTAAGTGTTGTCTAAACACTCCAAATTCATCCCGAACTCTTACAATTAGTCAAATGCATTGGATTGTTACATATTTTGACCCTAGAAAGAGTAACATAGCTGTTTACTGCTTCGAATCAATGTTTTCTAGGTTTTAGCCTGTTTTCTCTGTTTAAGCCTGTTTTGGGATAAAACGGTTGAACTGTTGTCTAAACACTCTAAATTCATCCCGAACTTTTACAATTAGTCAAATGCATTGGATTGTCACACATTCTGACCCTAGAAACAGTAACAAAGCTGTTTACTGCTTCGAATCAATGTTTTCTCGTTTTAAGCCTGTTTTGGGACAAAATGGGTATACGTGTTGTCTAAACACTCCAAATTCAACCCGAACTCTTATAATTAGTCAAATGCATTGGATTGTTACATATTTTGACCCTAGAAAGAGTAACAAAGCTGTTTACTGCTTCGAATCAATGTTTTCTCGGTTTTAGCCTGTTTTGTCGGTTTAAGCTGTTTTGGGATAAATGGGTTTAAGTGTTGTCTAAACACTCCAAATTCAACCCGAACTCTTACAATTAGTCAAATGCATTGATTGTTACATATTTTGACCCTAGAAAGAGTAACAAAGCTGTTTACTGCTTCGAATCAATGTTTTCTTGGTTTTAGCCTGTTTGGGACAAAATGGGTATAAGTGGTGTCTAAACACTCCAAATTCAACCCGAACTCTTATAATTAGTCAAATGCATTGGATTGTTACATATTTTGACCCTAGAAAGAGTAACAAAGCTGTTTACAGCTTCGAATCAATGTTTTCTCGGTTTTAGCCTGTTTTGGTTTAAGCCTGTTTTGGGATAAAACGGGTTTAAGTGTGTCTAAACACTCTAAATTCATCCCGAACTCTTACAATTAGTCAAATGCATTGATTGTTACATATTTTGACCCTAGAAGAGTAACAAAGCTGTTTACTGCTTCGAATCAAT
This sequence comes from Camelina neglecta, assembly GCA_023864065.1. Lineage (NCBI taxonomy): Eukaryota > Viridiplantae > Streptophyta > Magnoliopsida > Brassicales > Brassicaceae > Camelina > Camelina neglecta. The sequence goes on from JALDXE010000129.1 coordinate 57,201, forward strand.
GTTTTCTCGGTTTAGCCTGTTTCGGGACAAAATGGGTATAAGTGGTGTCTAAACACTCCAAATTCAACCCGAACTCTTATAATTAGTCAAATGCATTGATTGTTACATATTTTGACCCTAACATAGCTGTTTACTGCTTCGAATCAATTTTCTGGTTTTAGCCTGTTTTCTTGGTTTAAGCCTGTTTTGGGATAAAACTGGTTTAAGTGTTGTCTAAACACTCTAAATTCATCCCGAACCTTACAATTAGTCAAATGCATTGGATTGTCACACATTCTGACCCTAGAAACAGTAACAAAGCTGTTTACTGCTTCGAATCAATGTTTTCTCGGTTTTAGCCTGTTTCGGGACAAAATGGGTATAAGTGGTGTCTAAACACTCCAAATTCAACCGAACTCTTATAATTAGTCAAATGCATTGGATTGTTACATATTTTGACCCTAGAAAGAGTAAAATAGCTGTTTACAACTTCGAATCAATGTTTTCTCTTGGTTTTAGCCTGTTTACTCGGTTTAAGCCTGTTTTGGGATAAAACGGGTTTAAGTGTTGTCTAAACACTCCAAATTCAACCCGAACTCTTATAATTAGTCAAATGCATTGGATTGTTACATATTTTGACCCTAGAAAGAGTAACATAGCTGTTTACAGCTTCGAATCAATGTTTTCTCTTGGTTTTAGCCTGTTTTGTCGGTTTAAGCCTGTTTTGGGATAAAACGGGTTTAAGTGTTGTCTAAACACTCCAAATTCATCCCGAACTCTTACAATTAGTCAAATGCATTGTATTGTTACACATTATGACCCGAGAAACACAAACAAAGCTGGTTACTGCTTCGAATCAATGTTTTCTAGGTTTTAGCCTGTTTTCTCGGTTTAAGCCTGTTTTGGGATAAAACGGGTTGAACTGTTGTCTAAACACTCTAAATGCATCCCGAACTTTTACAATTAGTCAAATGCATTGGATTGTCAAACATTCTGACCCTAGAAACAGTAACAAAGCTGTTTACTGCTTCGAATCAATGTTTTCTCGTTTTAAGCCTGTTTTGGGATAAAATGGGTTTAAGTGTTGTCTAAACACTCCAAATTCAACCCGAACTCTTACAATTAGTCAAATGCATTAGATTGTTACATATTTTGACCCTAGAAAGAGTAACAAAGCTGTTTACTGCTTCGAATCAATGTTTTCTTGGTTTTAGCCTGTTTCGGGACAAAATGGGTATAAGTGGTGTCTAAACACTCCAAATTCAACCCGAACTCTTATAATTAGTCAAATGCATTGGATTGTTACATATTTTGACCCTAGAAAGAGTAACAAAGCTGTTTACTGCTTCGAATCAATTTTTTCTGGTTTTAGCTTGTTTTCTTGGTTTAAGCCTGTTTTGGGATAAAACGGGTTTAAGTGTTGTCTAAACACTCTAAATTCATCCCGAACTCTTACAATTAGTCAAATGCATTGGATTGTTACATATTTTGACCCTAGAAGAGTAACAAAGCTGTTTACTGCTTCGAATCAATGTTTTCTCGTTTTAGCCTGTTTTGGGACAAAATGGGTATAAGTGGTGTCTAAACACTCCAAATTCAACCCGAACTCTTATAATTAGTCAAATGCATTGGATTGTTACATATTTTGACCCTAGAGTAACATAGCTGTTTACTGCTTCGAATCAATGTTTTCTCGGTTTTAGCCTGTTTTCTTGGTTTAAGCCTGTTTTGGGATAAAACTGGTTTAAGTGTTGTCTAAACACTCCAAATTCATCCCGAACTTTTACAATTAGTCAAATGCATTGGATTGTCACACATTCTGACCCTAGAAAGAGTAACAAAGCTGTTTACTGCTTCGAATCAATGTTTTCTGTTTTAGCCTGTTTCGGGACAAAATGGGTATAAGTGGTGTCTAAACACTCCAAATTCAACCCGAACTCTTATAATTAGTCAAATGCATTGGATTGTTACATTTTGACCCTAGAAAGAGTAAAATAGCTGTTTACAACTTCTCAATTTTCTTTGGTTTTAGCCTGTTTCTCGGTTTAAGCCTGTTTTGGGATAAAACGGGTTTAAGTGTTGTCTAAACACTCCAAATTCAACCCGAACTCTTATAATTAGTCAAATGCATTGATTGTTACATATTTTGACCCTAGAAAGAGTAACATAGCTGTTTACAGCTTCGAATCAATGTTTTCTCTGGTTTTAGCCTGTTTTGTCGGTTTAAGCCTGTTTTGGATAAAACGGGTTTAAGTGTTGTCTAAACACTCCAAATTCATCCCGAACTCTTACAATTAGTCAAATGCATTGGATTGTTACATATTTTGACCCTAGAAACAGTAACAAAGCTGTTTACTGCTTCGAATCAATGTTTTCTAGGTTTTAGCCTGTTTTTCGGTTTAAGCCTGTTTTGGGATAAAACGGGTTGAAGTGTTGTCTAAACACTCCAAATCATCCCGAACTTTTACAATTAGTCAAATGCATTGGATTGTCAAACATTCTGACCCTAGAAACAGTAACAAAGCTGTTTACTGCTTCGAATCAATGTTTTCTCGTTTTAAGCCTGTTTTGGGACAAAATGGGTATAAGTGTTGTCTAAACACTCCAAATTCAACCCGAACTCTTATAATTAGTCAAATGCATTGGATTGTTACATATTTTGACCCTAGAAAGAGTAAAATAGCTGTTTACAACTTCGAATCAATGTTTTCTCGGTTTTAGCCTGTTTTCTTGGTTAAAGCCTGTTTTGGGATAAAACGGGTTTAAGTGTAGTCCAAACACTACAAATTCAACCTGAACTCTTATATTTAGTCAAATGCATTAGATCGTTACATATTTTGACCCTAGAAACAGTAACAAAGCTGTTTACTGCTTCAAATCAATGTTTTCTCGGTTTTAGCCTGTTTCGGGACAAAATGGGTATAAGTCTTGTCTAAACACTCCAAATTCAACCTGAACTCTTATAATTAGTCAAATGCATTGGATTGTTACATATTTTGACCCTAGAAACAGTAACAAAGCTGTTTACAGCTTTGAATCAATGTTTTCTCGGTTTTAGCCTGTTTTCTCGGTTTAAGCCTGTTTTGGGATAAAACGGGTTTAAGTGTTGTCTAAACACTCCAAATTCATCCCGAACTCTTACAATTAGTCAAATGCATTGGATTGTTACACATTCTGACCCTAGAAACAGTAACAAAGATGTTTACTGCTTCAATCAATGTTTTCTCTGTTTTAGCCTGTTTGGGACAAAATGGGTATAAGTGGTGTCTAAACACTCCAAATTCAACCCGAACTCTTATAATTAGTCAAATGCATTGGATTGTTACATATTTTGACCCTAGAAAGAGTAACATAGCTGTTTACAACTTCGAATCAATGTTTTCTCGGTTTTAGCCTGTTTTCTTGGTTTAAGCCTGTTTTGGGATGAAACTGGTTTAAGTGTTGTCTAAACACTCTAAATTCATCCCGAACTTTTACAATTAGTCAAATGCATTGGATTGTCACACATTCTGACCCTAGAAATAGTAACAAAGCTGTTTACTGGTTCAAATCAATGTTTTCTCGGTTTAAGCCTGTTTTGGGATAAAACGGGTTTAAATGGTGTCTAAACACTCCAAATTCAACCCGAACTCTTATAATTAGTCAAATGCATTGGATTGTTACATATTTTGACCCTAGAAAGAGTAACATAGCTGTTTACAGCTTCGAATCAATGTTTTCTCTTGGTTTTAGCCTGTTTTGTCGGTTTAAGCCTGTTTTGGGATAAAACGGGTTTAAGTGTTGTCTAAACACTCCAAATTCAACCCGAACTCTTATAATTAGTCAAATGCATTGGATTGTTACATATTTTGACCCTAGAAAGAGTAACATAGCTGTTTACTGCTTCGAATCAATGTTTTCTTGGTTTTAGCCTGTTTTGTCTGCTTTTCCTGTTTGGGATAAAACGGGTTTAAGTGTTGTCTAAACACTCCAAATTCATCCCGAACTCTTACAATTAGTCAAATGCATTGGATTGTTACATATTTTGACCCTAGAAAGAGTAACATAGCTGTTTACTGCTTCGAATCAATGTTTTCTCGGTTTTAGCCTGTTTTCTCGGTTTACGCCTGTTTTGGGATAAAACGGGTTTAAGTGTTGTCTAAACACTCTAAATTCATCCCGAACTCTTACAATTAGTCAAATGCATTGGATTGTCACATATTCTGACCCTAGAAACAGTAACAAAGCTGTTTACTGCTTCGAATCAATGTTTTCTCGTTTTAAGCCTGTTTTGGGACAAAATGGGTATACGTGTTGTCTAAACACTCCAAATTCAACCCGAACTCTTATAATTAGTCAAATGCATTGGATTGTTACATATTTTGACCCTAGAGAGTAACATAGCTGTTTACTGCTTCGAATCAATGTTTTCTCTTGGTTTTAGCCTGTTTTGTCGGTTTAAGCCTGTTTTGGGATAAAACGGGTTTAAGTGTTGTCTAAACACTCCAAATTCATCCCGAACTCTTACAATTAGTCAAATGCATTGATTGTTACATCATTTTGACCCTAGAAAGAGTAACAAAGCTGTTTACTGCTTCGAATCAATATTTTCTTGTTTTAGCCTGTTTCGGGACAAAATGGGTATAAGTGGTGTCTAAACACTCCAAATTCAACCCGAACTCTTATAATTAGTCAAATGCATTGGATTGTTAAATATTTTGACCCTAGAAAGAGTAACATAGCTGTTTACAGCTTCGAATCAATGTTTTCTCTTGGTTTTAGCCTGTTTTGCCGGTTTAAGCCTGTTTTGGGATAAAACGGGTTTATATGTTGTCTAAACAATCCAAATTCATCCCCAACTCTTAGTATAGACAAATGCATTGGATTGTTACATATTTTGACCCTAGAAAGAGTAACATAGCTGTTTACAGCTTCGAATCAATGTTTTCTTGGTTTTAGCTTGTTTTCTCGGTTTAAGCCTCTGTTTTGGGATAAAACGGGTTTAAGTGTTGTCTAAACACCAAATTCATCCCGAACTCTTACAATTAGTCAAATGCATTGGATTGTTACATATTATGACCTAGAAACACAAGATGTGTTACTGCTTCGAATCAATGTTTTCTAGGTTTTAGCCTGTTTTTTCTCGGTTTAAGCCTGTTTTGGGATAAAACGGGTTTAAGTGTTGTCTAAACACTCTAAATGCATCCCGAACTTTTACAATTAGTCAAATGCATTGGATTGTCACACATTCTGACTCTAGAAACAGTAACAAAGCTGTTTACTGCTTCGAATCAATGTTTTTCGTTTTAGTTTTCTCCGTTTTGGGATAAAATGGGTATACGTGTTGTCTAAACACTCCAAATTCAACCCGAACTCTTATAATTAGTCAAATGCATTGATTGTTACATATTTGACCCTAGAAAGAGTAAAATAGCTGTTTACAGCTTCGAATCAATGTTTTCTTGGTTTTAGCCTGTTTACTCGGTTTAAGCCTGTTTTGGGATAAACGGGTTTAAGTGTGTCTAAACACTCTAAATTCATCCCGAACTTTTACAATTAGTCAAATGCATTGATTGTTACATATTTTTGACCCTAGATAGAGTAACAAAGCTGTTTACTGCTTCGAATCAATGTTTTCTCGGTTTTAGCCTGTTTTTGGGACAAAATGGGTATATGGTGTCTAAACACGCCAAATTCAACCCGAACTCTTATAATTAGTCAAATGCATTAGATTGTTACATATTTTGACCCTAGAAAGAGTATCATAGCTGTTTACTGCTTCGAATCAATGTTTTCTCGTTTTAGCCTGTTTTCTCTGGTTTAAGCCTGTTTTGGGATGAAACGGGTTTAAGTGTTGTCTAAACACTCTAAATCCATCCCGAACTTTTACAATTAGTCAAATGCATTGGATTGTCACACATTCTGACCCTAGAAACAGTAACAAAGCTGTTTACTGCTTCGAATCAATGTTTTCTCTGTTTTAGCCTGTTTCGGGACAAAATGGGTATAAGTGGTGTCTAAACACTCCAAATTCAACCCGAACTCTTATAAGTAGTCAAATGCATTGATTGTTACATATTTTGACCCTAGAAAGAGTAAAATAGCTGTTTACAACTTCGAATCAATGTTTTCTCTTGGTTTTGTGTTGTTTACTCGTTTAAGCCTGTTTTGGGATAAAACGGGTTTAAGTGTTGTCTAAACACTCCAAATTCAACCCGAACTCTTATAATTAGTCAAATGCATTGATTGTTACATATTTGACCCTAGAAAGAGTAACATAGCTGTTTACAGCTTCGAATCAATGTTTTCTCTTGGTTTTAGCCTGTTTTGTTTCCGCTTAAGCCTGTTTTGGGATAAAACGGGTTTAAGTGTTGTCTAAACACTCCAAATTCATCCCAAACTCTTACAATTAGTCAAATG